>JASDQU010684934.1:20592-42887 GCA_032191745.1 Picea mariana | reverse complement strand
TTCATATCAATCTTACTTAAGTATTTGTCCCTCGTGAGTTGATCAAGGAGGTCGTCAATTCAGGGAATCGGGTATTGGTTTCTGACTGTGATTTTATTTAGATCTTGGTAATCAATGCAGAGTCACTAGGTGCCATCTTTCTTCTATACTATCACGATTGGGCTCCCGCAAAGTGATGAGCTAGGATGTATGTGCCCCTTTTGGAGTAGTTCTTAGATCTATCGGTTGATCTCCTCATTCTCTAATAGAGAGAGAAAATAGACTATCCCATTGGGAAGCAATACGTCGGGGGTCAAATCGATGGGTTGCTTGACCTGACAGTGCAGAGGTACCTTAGTAGGTGAGGAGAAGATATCTGAGTATTCTTCCATGACCTTATCTACTTGCTTTTGCTGTGTGGAGACGTCGGTCGCAGAGACCTTGGATGTGGCTGTGATATTTCCCTTATTCTAAGAGAAAATCATGAAGAAGATAAAATTCCCCGTCTGAGAGATGACCTTTCTGAATTTCTTAGGAGAGATCAAGGAAATAAAACTAGGTGGGACTGCCTCGAGTATGTTGTACAATTACCTGTTCAAAGTAATAATAACACTATAAGGCCTATACTCATATACAACATGAAGTTTCCATAAATAAGGCTGGCCCAAAATAACATCACAAACTTCAAGAGGAGAAACATCACACAATACCTCGTCTTTGAAGGGCTTGATGTCATACTATAGTCGACACTATTGGCTGACGGTAAGATCGCATCCTTGGTGAAGCAATCCAATGTTGTAGGTTTGTGGGTGTGATGTTGTCAATAGGGACAACTGCTTGATGACCTCTGTTGATATGAGGTTCTTCTAGCTATCGCTATCCACGATGAAGTGCAACGGGCTGCCTTTTACCCACATCTGTGAATCGAAGAGGTGTTCTCCTTCTTCTGGCTTATCTGGTTCACTAGGCTCGAGCTTGGTGGTAGTAATGGTGGCACTAGGTTCCATGTCAATGATCCATATTCCCCTTTCTGGTTCTGTCTCAGAGTCAAAACCTACATCTGATTCAAAGGCTATCACTTCGGCCACCAACGACTACTTTGAGTGACAGTCAGCAGTGTTATGCCAAGTGCTCTTATGGAAGTCACACCACTTCCCGGTATCTCTCTTTGTCTTTCCAATGTCCTCCTTTGCTTGCGGATTGGACTGGTTATATTGATACTGTCCATGTTTGCTTTGTCCTTTGTTCTATGGGTTGCGGCCACCATTTCCTCGCATTTGTTGTGAGGGGTTTCCAGGCCCAAATTGTCGTGTCTTTTGTTTGAGCTTTTGCTAGATTTTGACAGCATATCGGTAGGCCGTGTCCAAGGATGAGATGTCAAAAAATTCCATTTCATTCTGGATGTATCTATGCAGAGAACCACAATACTTGAGCACCATATGTTGCTCTGAATATTTGATACACAACTTGGTGCACAAGGTATGAAAAATATTTTTGAAATCTGGCATTGCTTCGTCTCTTTCTTGCTGTAGTGTGGTCCATTTGGTATACAAGTGGTCATAACTTTCGACAGGGTAGTATTTTTCCTTAATAGAATCCCTGAAGGATTCCCACGTGGACATCACTGTAAATAATGAAGGTTCCTCTGCTTGATTTTTCTCACCAAAAGTTTCCCACTAATATTTGACATGGGGAACGACTTTGAGGAGCGCAAAAGTAATATTTTCTCTATCCGAAAAGTTATGGACACAAAAATACCCTTCTAGTAGATTCAACCACTTGTCTTCATCATCTGTGTCTATATGAGCTTCAAATATAGGAATATCGAATTTTATTTGGACCTTCAAGGGGGTGGCACCTCTGCTCAAAGAATATGCGTTGCCTATTGGTAGCTGCTGAAGGATTTGCACGAAACTATCCATCATCTCGTTTATTTTTTGCAGGATGGCTTCCTCAATAAACAATTTGAAAGAATATCCTATGCTTTCATCTTACTTTTATCCTTCCATGAGAGGTCACTTGGGCATGCGAGAGATTTTTTCCTCAAGAGAAACAAGCTCGAGACCTAACTCTTTATACTCCGACCTTGTTGGGGACATGCATTAAGACGACAAGGAGCAAACTGCTATGATACCATTGATCTAGATTTTGTGAGAAGAACGAAATGAATACAAATTATTAACAGGTTCTTAACAAAAATTAACAGAGATACAGTAAAAGTTGTTTTCTATACAATAAGGAAGTAAGCTGAAACTGTAAAATGAAGTGGAAACAAGCTTGTTGGAATGGTGGCAGCTTATCTCTGAGAAGAGATGTGACGGTTTCACTAATTTGCAATAAGATGATTAAAATGAGGCTCTAAAGGCCTGTTTACAATAAACAGGAATGCCAAAAACCATATACATCCAAAAACCTAAACCTAGGAGATGAAGCACCAAAAGTCATGTGGGCCCCGTCTGGGTAAGTTAGTGCATCAACTTCCCGGGGTCGTAACTTTTCCATACGATCTTCATTTTGGGTGTATGATATCCTGTTGGAAAGGTGTCATCAAGGAGATTCATTTTGGGGGCTTAGTCATGCCATATAATATATTTGAGAAGCTCTATTCTGAAAAATCTTCATTTAGGCCCTCAAAATGGCCCCGGAAGTTAAAACTACTAAAAATAGTAAATTGCCAAAATTGTCAAAAAACTGTTTTGAGCCAGCTGGAAAAGGTGGGTTTCCACCGATATCCACCTGGATCAAGGATATACCCATGAAAGGGGTGCACAGGGCCAACACTTAGAAACATGTTGAAAAGGTTCAGAGGAGAGAAAGTGCAAGGAGTGTGTGTGAGATTTGTCTATGTCTCAAACTTAGAAGAGAAGTGTCAAACGTGCACCGAGGTTTGAGTCACTTAGAGTGACAAAGTTCAAGAATAATAATGAGTACAATTACTTGGAGGAATTATCCTTTTCATTTCGTTGTTGAGTGGACAAGACCCGATTGAGGAGGCCTCAGATATTTCATAGTCGCCAGATCTAAGAAAGGAGCACGACTGTTAACCTACTAAGTCCTTTGGACTTCGCTACTCCAACATTTTTTAGGTGTGTGTTGTGGGGGAGGAAAAATTCTCGAAGGCCAGAGTGCATCTTGACCTCTGGTTAGAAGTGCACATGTCCACATATCGAGTGTGGTTCAGAAATTCATCGCTTCGAAGAATTTGAAGTGTTTTTTCAAGAGCGTGAAAAACCCTGAAGATTTGAAACTTGGAGTAGATCCTAACCATTGGCATTAGGTGTACATTTCTATAGATCATGAGATTTTAGAGTTTGACACTCCAGAATATATGAAGATTAATTTGGTTTGGGTGAAAATCCCTCGAAGGCCCAAAGGTCGGAGTCCACCTCGATTGTCCATTTGCGAGGACGTGTGGACCATTGATCAAAACCCCTGGCATGTTCAGAGTTCTGTATTCTGGAAGGATGTTGGTGAAAGATGTAAAAATATTTGAAGCCCAGAACCCAGAGTAAACTTAGGTCGTTGATCGGAGGTGGACGTTATTCATTCGATCTATAACTTCAGATTTTGCATATTCGAAGGCATTGCATATTTAAGAGGGGAAAACTCCCAAAGCCTGTATTCCCTAAATGTTTGTGAACCATATATCATAGCACGGAGTGTGAGCCTTTGATCCACTCCTTTGTTCTACAATTCACGAATTCAACATTCAGGGGAATTATATTGTATTGTGGTTAGAACTATCGAAGCCTAGATCTTGAAAGTGCTAGAGTTCCTTCCATTTAAAGGTTTAGCCTACAGTTTTGGCCCTAGGTCACATGGCATTCTTCACTGAAGTGATAAGACCCTTGTGAAGGAAAATTTGTGTGTGGGAAAAAGAGAAAAGGCATATGGTAGAGAATTTTGAGGGTTCAACAAGGACGTGCGAGATAATTCATCCCCCTTATGAGAACAATCCTTAGACTGGGAGGTCACGCGAGCCCCTAGGAGTGGTAGGGGTTTGCATCAAGTGGTATCATAGTGGGAAATAATCTCTATGAGAAAAAGAAAATATAGAATCATGCCACCGAGCAGACATAGGGAGAGACCTGTAGTCAATGCATCCATGGAACAGGAAATGAGACAACTTCGTGTAAGGTTGGACACCATGGATAAAACACAAAGAAGATCACTCAAAGATGGTAATGTCAGTGGAGATGAAAATGAATAAGTAGAAGCAGAAGAAGTTGTAGGAGAACAAGCAGCAGAGGAGCGATTGCTGAGGGTTGTTGTAAATATGGGAAGCAAAGAAAAAATGGATGTCCCGATGTATGAAGGAAATTTTAATGTAGAAGAATTTATTGAATGGATAAGTGCTTTAGACAAGTAAATTGACTATGAGGAAACTGATGATGAGAAGAAGGTAAAGCATGTAGTGACTAAAAGGACGAAAGGTGGGACGAGTTGCAAGATGACAAAAGGATGAAAGGTACAAGTCCAATATTAAGATTTGGGATAGAATGTTAGCTAAGCTCAAGGATAAATTCATACCAAAGTATTATTAGTTGAATTTGTTCAGGAAGTTTTAGAATCTGAGATAGAAAGGTTTGTCGATGAAAAAGTATATGGAAGAATTTTATAAGCTGAACATAAGAGAAGGATATAGGGAGGATGATGAAGCAAACATTGCTAGGTAAATTAATGGATTGAGGTACGAAATCCAAGATGATATTAGCATGACAACAATGCGAACTTTGGAAGATTATTATTAGGTAGCCCCGAAGGCATAAGAAAAGTTGGCAAGGAAGCAGAGTCAATGGAACAAGGGAAAGAGTCCTAACAATGGAAGAGGAACCATTAAAGAAACGTTCCAGGAGAAGATGAATAATATAATAGTTAGACGGAGAGAGGAAGAAGTTCTAAAGGAGGAAACTATGGAGGAATAAATTATTTTCCCATAGGTAGAGGAAGAGGTAGAGGAGGAGAAGTGAAGTGTTATGCCTGTGGAAAAATAAGGCACATGTATTGGGAATGTCCTGAAAATAAAAATGTAGGATTTGGGGAACCTCACATTTCTGAGGCACAGTAGAATAATGTGGAGAGAGAGATGAGGGAAGAAATAGTGGAAGAAAAAATATCACTCATGATGAGTAAAACTCTCATAAACCCAAAGAAAGAGTTACAAGAACCAGTCCAGATGAACAATTTGTTCAGAAATGCTTGCAAGACCAGAGATAGGGTATGCAAGGTGATCATAGATAGTAGGAGCAATGATAACTTGATATCCACAAATATGGTGGAAAATACAAAGTTGGAGATGATTGCACATCTAAATCCATACAAGGTGTCATGGTTGCAGAAAGGACATCAAGTCATGGTAAGTTGATAATGTAAAGTTGAGTTTAAATTAGGTGGTTATAGGGGTGAATTTTTATGTGATGTTATACCCATGGATGTTTTTCACATTCTGTTGGGGAGACCTTGGAAATATGATAGTAATTTTATACATGATGGGAGGAGGAATACTTATACCCTTGAAAAAAATGGGTGTAAGCATATGTTGCTACCAATAGAAGATAATGGAGTCAAACAGGAAGCTAGTCCTAGTATACTTCTCATGAGTGGGAAGGAACTCTTAAAATAAGTTAAGAAAGACCAAAAAAATACAGTTTGTTGTTGTATGTAAGCGGAGAGTCATTATCACAATAACTTCTATGAATCATTTTCCCATGGAACTTCAGAAGTTATTGGATGATTTTGTTGATATTGTGGTGGATGAGTTACCTCACACTTTATCGCCCATCAGGAGTACCAGTCATCATATTGACCTTATTTTGGGAGAAATTTTGCAGAACAAAGAAGCATATATATTAACCCCTCAAGAGAATGAAGAGGTCAAGGAGGAAGTCCAAGATTTGTTGGATAAAGGTTTGATCAGAGAAAGTTTGAGTCTGTGTGCAGTACCAACTTTGTTGAGTCTGAAGAAAGATGGAGGTTGGAGAATGTGAAGAAATTCTAGATCCATCAACAAGATAACCATCAAGTATAGATTTCATTTACCCAGAATGGATGATTTGATGGATTTCTTGAGTGGATCTAGTTATTTATCCAAAATAGACTTGAAGAGTGGTTATCATCAGATAAGGATGAGAGAGGGAGTTGAATGGAAAACCACATTCAAAACAAATGAAGGATTGTATGAATGGCTTGTTATGTTGTTTGGATTAACAAATGCCCCAAGTACATTCATGAGATTAATGAATGAAGTGCTGAAATATTTTATTAGTAAGTTTGTGATTGTTTATTTAGATGATATTTTAGTTTCAGTAAGACTGAAAAGGATCATTTAAGACACTTAAACATTGTGTTGAGGAGGTTACAGCAGGAGAAGTTGTAGGTGAATTTGAAGAAATGTTCTTTTATGAAAACCTAACTTGTTTATTTGGGGTTCGCAATATATTCAAATGAATTGAAGATGGATCCAGCGAAGGTGAGGGAAAGAAGAGAATGGCCTTCTCCAAGAAGCGTGTTTGAAGTAAGGATTTTTCATGGGTTGGCAAGTTTTTACAAGAAATTCATCAAGAATTTCAATAGTATTTGTGCACCCATACTGGATACCATAAAGAAGGAACATGGATCTTTTAATTGGAAAAAAGAAGCTGAGAAGGGATTTAGAGTGATGAAAGAAAATATAAAAGAACAACCTATTTTAGTTCTGCCATATTATAAGAAGACTTTTCAGGTCAAATGTGATGCAAGTGGAATGGCAATTGGCACAATTTTAAGTCAAGATAATAATCCTGTTGCTTATTTTAGTGAGAAGATGAATGATGTTAAGAGGAAGTATTCAACATATGACAAGGAATTTTATGTTAATTCAAGATTTGAAAAAGTGGAGGCATTATCTTATCCCCAAGGAGTTTTTTTTGTATACTGAGAATCGAGTTTTGCGATTTATAACCAGAGAAGAGAAATTGAACCAGAGACATGCCAAATCGGTAGAATTCATGCAGAATTTTACTTTTGTTACTAAGCATATTAATGGAAGCTCTAACAAAGTTGCAGATGCTTTGAGAAGGATATGTTTGATGTTGCAGGAATTCCAGGTGGAGACTTTGGGATTTGAAAACCTCAAGGAGATGTATCAAGAAGACCCAGATTTCAAGGAAGTTTATGAAGAATGTGAGAACCATTTGCTAAGAGACATAAATCAATGGATGGAGTATCTGATCCAAGATGGACTGATATTCAAGAGAATTTGGTTGTGTATCCCTAAATTTTCAATGAGGGACAATTTGCTAAAGGAAAAACATGATGGAGGATTGGCTGGACACTTTGGCCATGATAAAACATATGCACAGTTGAGTTCTTCATACTATTATCTAGGAATGAGTGATGTGAATAAGTTCATGGAAAGATGCCTAATCTGGCAATATGCTAAAGGAAAGAAGAAAAAACACTCGATTATATCAACCATTTCCTATTCCAGATAGGTCGTGGGATGCTATAAGTGTGGATTTTGTTCTAGGATTGCCAAGAAACCAGAGGGAAAGTGATTCAATATTTGTGGTGGTTGAAATATTTTCAAATATGTCATATTTTATACCGTGTCATAAAACCGGTGATGCTACGTACATAGATTTTTTTTTTTTTCAAGAAGATTTTGAGATTGCATGGGTTTCCCGGGAGTATAGTATCAAACAAAGATATCAATTTTTTTGGACACTTTTGGAAGTCCTTGTGGAAGAATTTGGGGACAATTTTTTATTTTAGTTCAACATATCATCCTTAGACAGATGGGAAGACTAAGGCAGTGAATAGAAGCTTAGAGAATTTGTTAAGGAGTTTGGTCATTGAACATAACAGTCAGTGGGATCAGATTCTTCCCCAAGTAGAGTTTGCATATAACAACTCACCGAATAAGAGTAATAGTAAGAGTCCATTCCATATAGTATATGGGATGCATTCAAGAGGAAATTCAGAATTGAGAGATTTGGGACAAGATGAATTCTGATGTTCAGGAGAAGAGTATTTTGCTGTAGAAATGTAGAAGTTGCATGATCTAATTAAAGGAGAACTACATGATAGCAGCCAAAGATACAAGATACGAATAGACTAGAAACGAAGATATAAGGACAACTAATTTATTTGTAATTAATTTATTTTTGCAACAACTTAACTCATGATCAAATCCTAGTTACAATCACTTTGACTAGTAAACTTCTTCGAGGATATTCTAGAATAAATTGACTTCTTTGAATTATAGGGGCTTCGAGATAACTCATGAGGGTTCTCCAGCTTTGCAAGGCCATAAATATCTAACCCCGAGGTGTAATGTACCCCAAATTTACCAAAATAAAAATAAAAAAATTTGTCAGGTTCATTAAAACTCCTTGACTCTGCACTACTTATTCAACATAACTTTATTATCATCTCTGATCAAATATAATGCATGCACTACTTACTGTATTCATTTATAGACTATGGTATACATACCATAACAATGATACTATTCCTATCATTACACATCTATATAAGTTGTTTACCAAAGGACCAAAATTATATCTAAATCTCAGCACATTCAGTTTTCTAACCACTATGTGGAATCTTCACGCTTATCCATATAAAATCCCACATATGGAATTCTTAACATATACCATTATGCATATATACATAGTTGGTCGATTTAACATACGATAAAATCCTTACTTGTTATATATATCACATACCTATATATATAGTAGGCCACATGGACTACTGCACATTAGCATTGTTCCTAAAATTGTTTGGTTATAACATGAACATTCACCACATGGATTCTTTAACAAATGCCAACATATAAGTATTTATATTTTATTCTACATATGTCATAAATTTACCTAAGCTATCATGCTTGTTGTAAAAAAATGTCGTGTATCATAGGCACTCTTATAACCTTTCACTATTCTTAGAAGTTCGTATTGTTATAACCTGGTAAACCACCCCAAAGAAAATCATGCTATAGTGTAAAGAAATATTATTAAGTGAAGAAGTGATAATGTTACCAAGGGTAGTTACGAGGTTGTCCTTCCAATGAAGACGTGACAGTTCCTACACCCTAATGCCCATGGTTCTGCACTTACTCCACACATTAACCCTATGCCTAACAGTGTGAAACCCCATCTGACTTGGTGACAAGGCCCAACATTGAATAGGCTATGGACTTATGTTAATGGCGGGTGTCTTTTCAATCTACAGGAATTTAACATTGTTTATATCCATTAATGGAAGGTCTGTGACGTACTTCTTAAGCTGGACAATTTAGGCAATCGCGCCCAATGCGGGCATGCCATCTTTGAATCTTCACATAGAAAATGTACTACGTATTACCATCACCCATTCCTCCCCACCTGCAATTGTTTCTAGGTCACCACCGAAATCGTTTTCCACCTTTGGATCCATGTTCAAAAAAAAACTCCTATTCTTGTGGTGTATGCATCTCAACATTTAACCTTGGAACGTTCTTCTATGAGTGGGTGGCTAATAATTTGGAAATGAACTCGGCCTAGTAATAATGGAGTTCGCAGCCCCGTATGATATTCTCTTTGTACAAGGTAACCCATAACTCTTTTGTTTACTTTATTATTTTGTAACAAATATGTGGATAACTTCTTTGGAAATCGTATTCGCATTTCACCCTTGTACCCATTTATTTCCGGGCTCTTCGGCTTTGAAGTTTTCGGGACTTGTTTAGAGTACACTTCGGTTAAGCTGGAAACCTTCGAAACTTCAAGGTTTAAGTTTTTTTTATTTTTGTTTAATTTCTGTGCAAAGCCCTAACATCCACGGCCTGTGTGATATATTACACCACTGTGAAAATCATGGTAAGTTCTAGAATAATGAAGTGTTCACATTCCAAGTAAGAAGATACACCATTCTTAAATCTCATTAGAGTCATACTGCGAGTATTTACATTACCGCACTGTGAACTATACTTATGTGTGAATATATCGATAGACATATCTATAGGCTAAATTTTCCAAGGGATTTGTGGATTGGGTCTGTTTACATCCTTTACCATTCTGTAAAAACTTATGAACACATTTACATGAAAGTGTGGTAACCACCCTCTATCTATAATTTACATTTAGTGTTTGTATAACTCTTATGCAATGACAATTTAAATCCTCTGATTCATGATTTACCTTCTGTAATTTTATAAGTAAAGATCCATATTCATATCGCTATGTCGTAACATCGACCCTCTGTTTTATTAATTACATTTGTATTTTGTATAAATAACTACTTGCATATATCCTGAACTTCTGTACTTGAATTTCTCTTTGTTCTTTCTATAGCAACCCATATTTTACTTTCAATTATACAGAGCAGTATGGTAGATGCTTTTTGTATTCTTTCTAAACCCTTAGAATTGAAAATGATTTACCTTTGTGGAAAGATTGTGTTTTTCATTGTGTAAAAAATTCTAAATTTAATTTTCTTGTTCATGTGAAAAGGTTACTTACCCATCACGTGGATTTATTAACTGAGCCTGTGTGATTTTCGCCTTAAATCTTCTGCGTTCCAAATAATTATACAACATTTCATAAATCAAAATACTACCCTCTGTACAAATACAATGACATCGTTTTACCCTTGTGGGATGCACAACTGTACTTTGTGTGTTTATTTTAACACTATTTAAGTTATACCTTATATGTATACCAGACATCATTTGACCCTCTGTGGAGTTTCACAAGTGTTCTCTTTGTGTTTTGTTTTATCATTGTGTAACTTATTTCTTATACTATGTGTATACAAGCATTATTTACAATTCCAATGAATTAATGATGGGGCCCTGTCATATTTTCGAGGGTAATCATCAGTTGGTTTGGGTCCACTCCTCCCCATTTTGTTTTAGGACAGTCCGTCATATAAGCGCCAGTGGCAAACTAATTCTATGACGAATCAAGATAACTACTATTTCATCTCAGTTAACATCAATAATTTTCATTTTTAAAAAGATAGTATGGTTTGCTAATCCCTACCCTTTATTTCTGCAGGTTTATACAATTTGAGGGAACAGATCAAGGGGAGCCTTCTTACTTGAAAAGGTATTTGAGTTCTGATCTTAGCACTTAGACACAACTTATTAGATTTTGTCTACCAGTGGTAAAGGGGTCTTTACCCTAGGGTACTCTATTGTAATAAATTTGAACCATGGTTTTATGGTTATATAGGTTGTTTGTAATTTACCTTCAAAAGAATATACAGGTTGTTTGTAAATTACTTTTCAAATGAATATACAAGTTGTTTGTAAATTACTTTCCCAATGAATATACAAGTGGTTGAAAATAATTTTGAACACTAATAAGTTAAGGTACAACTACTGTAGCATGCATTTGTAGACTATTAAGTCAATTTTGATCTGCGGTTGTATACATCAGGAATATGTAAATTTTTCATAGAAGAGGACTGCTATTTGTTTTATCTATTTTTATGGCACCTGTTATTATCACTGAAATTTCATCTGCAAATGGTCACAAGAATCCAACATCTCCAAACACCTATTAGTTCATTCCTGGCCCAAAAAATACATTTCCAAAGTGCACAAACTATACAACTGGTTCTAAAATCAATATGCACTAAACAAATAAAGGACGCACATGCACGTGTGCCAGTCAAAAATGCAAGAAAAGTGCACATGCGCCTGATGCGCAACTATGTACGCAGAAAGCTGTGAACACCTAAGAGCAACGCATTTATGATTCTGGTCGGCCTCCCACCCACTTTTGGTTTATATCCCAAGATGATTTGACCCTCAAATCCAAATTGAATCCAAGTAGGGGGTTGGTCAAAGAACTAAAGGTGCCCTAAAGGGCCCCTTGTTCACACTAAATACCGGCTGGACAATGCCTCAAATATTTGATATAAAAAGAGGCCATGGGTGCACTATATTTCTAAGAATATATTTGTATTGTTATGTTTCCTCTATTATCCTACAAGGAACTTCTTTCCTTCTTGGAGTATACTAGCATCATTTCATTGAGCTATTCTCCTCACCTATTGAGGGAATGACCTTTGGATTTCTTCACCATTTCCTTTTTATTTTTCCATTTGTAAGAAGAGCTCTCACATAGGGGATTCAAGAGCCTTCCCTTGGATAAAGAGGGGACCCATAAGTCTCCCTTTCTCTTTGGTGTTTTCCCACTAATACAATCTATCCATTGGTGGAATGAATATTGGTCAATTGTTTGGTTGATTTTGGGTCTAATTTCCTTATGCACTTTAGTTTTGTTTATTTATTTTTTATTAGTTTAGTTTTTCATTTATTTATTGTGCTTGATGTGTCTAAATATTGCACTAACTTATGTCCTATTCAACTGACCCAACTGAAGTTGTAGGTGTCCCTCTTTTTCTCATCCAAGTGGCGAAAAGGATACAACAGATTGGCGACCATACTGAGGCTAAGGTATCAATTTCCTCCCTATTTGGGTTGTTTGAGAAGTTCTTTTTGATCTATTTACCTTGTAGGGATCATAATCGGCCCATTCCTACCTAGAAAAAGCTAAATTCAGATATAGAAGAAGAGAATTTCATTCAAAACTTTCTTCCCAGTCGTGTATCAGAATGTGCGCGGGTTTTTTAAGCCTAGAAGCGCATATTTAGAGCATGTGCACCAAAAACACTGTGTTTCTCAATGCATTCTGTGCACAGTGCGCCAACAGGTCATTATTTATTTTTCCATTGGTGCCACATGTGCCTTTTTCTACTCTGTGACCTGCACATCTGTCCAAAAATACAACATTGTAAGGTTTTTTTGTGATATTTTGAAGGCCCTTAGCCTTATGAATATTGATTCTATGCAATTTTTAATATGAAACACACTTATATTCCCTCTCCACATGAAGGGTTAGTCCAAACATAGGCACTTAGGGGGGTTAAAAACCATATTTTTCCTCTTTTTTCTTTGAGTTTCCACATGGATGGCTTGTTTTGATTGTAAAAGTTAAGTTGGAATTATTCACTATCACATATATAAACACTTTCATTGCGACCAAAAATCAAACTTCAATCATCGAGTATTCTCTTCTCTCTCACCATAAAGTGATCTTGAGAATCATAAAAATGATTGAGGGAAGATATCATCTCCCTTAAAAACAAAATCTTTAGGAGAGGACAAAGCCCCCCTAGGGACCCCTCTTAGTTTCTTTTCAAAACATCTTAAATTTGTAAGGGCCTAAACATGCCCACATGTTGCAAAGATAGGATAGTTTGAATCTAATTTCTTAGTTTACATCACTAGGGGAGTTTAAATATTATTGTAATGAGCCCATACATTCCCACATGCTTTCAATCTAGGATAGTTTTTTAAAGATTTCTTAGATTAAATCAGACAAGGGAGTTTTAAGGATTGGTAAGGATCCACATGTCCACATGCTAGTTCTTTAGGGACTTTAAAATTCTGCAAGGTTGTACCAATGACATCTAGTAAGATAGGTAATCAAGACTTGTAAGGACCACACGAAGTCCATATGTTGCAAGGTGACACCTAAATTATTAAAAATTTGTCACAATTTATTACTTTCTCACACACAAAGTCACTACTCACTCACATAATTTCATCTCGAACAGTGGAGGTTGAAGTAGGTTTCCTCCAAAGGAATTTTGAAATGTCCCACTATTTCCTGAAGAAATTATCCACTCCCACTCAATTCAAACGAGATTGGTTCATAGCCCCAATATCTCAAACAACCACATCTAATTTTTTTCTAAAAACTCACTAAGTTTTGCTCCACAGGAGGTGCCAAAAGAAATTTTTAGTCTAGGTAGGATCTTGGGGATAGGCATCCAAATAACTCCCCGTTATCTAGTTCTCACATCTTCAAACAATAGAAGTTGACAAATATGGAACTTTGAATCCTCCAAGTCAATTGTTACTAACACCATAAGGCATGGAGATACTCGTGAAGGGTCGAAGGCCGAGGTCTGGTTGTTATGTGCATCCCCCCTTAAGGCACCCACCTCTTGGATGAGATCCATCTCGTGACCCATTTCTGAGGCCAAAAATCTAAATGCCGCACTTTGAATGAGGTACCTAGTGGCCAAATTTTAGGACATCTACCCAGGTGGAAATTATGGGTTGTAATTGCACCTTGATCGAATTTTGTGTGGCTATTGGGAAATATCTCCACCTCTTTCAGTATATGCACCCTCTACCCCTCATTATAATTGATTGTTTCATCCTTCACTAGTTCCTCTTCTGGTGGCTTCAGACCCCAATGTTCATTACTATTGGAAGGTCTAGTGCTATTTGAGAGGAAGGATGTTACGCCTTTTTAGAGCACAAGCATTTGTTTTCTTTGTTCTCCCACACAGGCAAAATCCACGTACCCACATGTATGTTTATTTTCAATTGATTTATGTATGACGCTCTTGAGATTACATATGATGGTTGGATATATTGTAAAGGTCCAAAATTATACAAAAAATCTTGTTCATTTTATTACTCTCATCACCATTCACATAAATTCACTTTGCTAGTCAGACATCATAGGGGAGCCACAGAATCCCTGTCATTCCAGATGCTTGCAAAACCTCCCTTCTCTTATAGGAGGAGTTCCTAGTATCGCCAAATCATCAGCCCAACCCTCTCACAACCTTGTGAGTGCTACTATATTGGGATCATCTTTTCTTGGTTCCACTTTACTTGGGTCCACTTCCCAAGGTCAACCATCCACTAGCTCTCCTTTACAAGGAAGCAAGGGGAAAAAATCTTCCCAATGGGGAAGTGCAACTCCACCTAACCCCCCTCATGGGTCAGGTACACAAACCACTCACACCATGGCTGGAACTAATTCTCCACTGCCATTACAGATGCCATATTTGGCCTCCCTTAACATACCAAATCTGAGAAAGCTCACAAATGATCGTATATTGCACAAGCCCACATGGCCTACAATGCCTACCAAACTACCTTCGAACATTCCCAAGTTTGAAGGAAAGGAGGGAGAATATATTTCCAACCATTTCATGACCTTCCACCTATGGTTCTCTTCAAACAAAATCATTGATGACTACGTCTAATTAAGGTTATTTCAGTGCACACTCATAGGCCCATCAACCAAGTGGTATGTAGACAAAAAATTAGGGTCCCATGTGACTTTTGAATACTCGACAAAACATTTTTGACCTTCTTTCAACTACCAATTCCCCATGACAATGGTCTAGAACTACTCTCTAAGTTTAGACTTAGCCACACATATCTCTGACCACATTCATGAATGGTATCGGCGACGTGGTTTATGCAAAGAAGAAACCATCAAACAACAATGACTTGATTGGTTTCTCAGATCACTTGTCCCTCTCCTTTCCAAATACGTGGCCTCTACCTTCCCCCAAAGTGAAGAGGAATCCATCAGAAAGGATACACAGTACGACCTCATTTATTCACAGTGAGGATACTTATATATAGTACTACCAGACACCTCGAGACCCGTACTATTCATCCAGGACAAATCTGGGATGTCTCACTCAACAGATGGATTGATTGGTACCAAAACACACCACAATCTGTACATCCAACCACCACCTATGTACGGTACACCCCAACATCCACCGGTTTATGGAGGACCCCCTTATTACCCTCCTCCCCTTATTGACAACCATACCCTTCTATTCCCCCCTGCACCCATGAGTGGACCCGCATCAACACCCATGATGCACCCGACTTTTCAGCCAAGTTCTGGTACCCCCTCTACCTTATCTTACACCCTGAGCACTAGTGAAAGTACTACGCTTTCCTATGTAGCCTACAGGTCAATATCACAAAATAACCCGTATTTCCCATTTCCTGGTCCTCCATAGCCCATTGCTCCTCCACAAGGAAAACCAAACGTTGGGGTTAACTTTGTTCAGCCTTCTCCCATTCAGCAATTTCAAAATTTTAAACAACTGAATACAGAAAATCCGTCCCATCAGTTGAATAATTCCAAAAAGAAAGGAAAAAACTGAAACAATAATAACCTAGGACTAGGGGAAACAATCCCCAACAGAACCAACCTGTTGGGAGCAACTAGAATCAGAGGAACCAGAACCCCCAAGGGGGAAATAAAAACAAACACCAAGGGAGGAACAACAAAAAACTTTCAGATGAGATTCCCTTGTGCCCTTTGTGGTGAGAATGGTCATTATACTCACCATTGCCCCCAAATCGTTGAATTCAAATAGATGAAATATTCTATGAATGCACCATGTCCTCCAGCGCCGCCTGCCCCTTAGCAGGCCCCACAACAATATTTGCAACAAACACCCTCGATGGTTTTCAGAACCCTATTCCACATCAAGGTGTGATGAATACTCAGCAAGAAGTACACCCTTCCCAACCACAGATGGGACAATATCAAAACCCTGGGAATCTGACGGATCGCACTATCCTCCTCACTAGCGAAGACAAAATTCTCCTAAAAACACACAGTCGTCAATACATCACACCCCCTGAATATACTCCCACCACTTCGGAAGCAATTCCAGTCACATCTTGGCAAGATTTGATGATCCCACGCCCTAGTACAGAACGACCCCTTTGCATTCCTCACATCCCATTACGACAAAATGTCAACAACCCTCAGGCTAGGGAATCACACAATTATAGTCTGGGCGATGACTTGGCACAATCTCCTGCAACCATGTTAGTCTTGGAAGTCCTCCAAACATGTCCCACTCAACGCAAATCATTGTTTTCCGCCTTGGGGGAAGTTGACCCTGTTGATACTAGACTCATCACTTTTGATCTAGATTGTGGAGAACCCCGTCTCCCCGCTTTGGTAGCTTTCCAGATACTAGTCAAAATTTGGAACATCACAATTCATCGATGCATCATTGATGAAGGTACATCCACATGCATCATGTCCAAAACCATATGGTATAAACTTGGCTCCCCCGAGCTAATACTATCCGCCATCACTTTGAGAGCTTATGATGGATGATCATCCTCTTCTAAAGGGCTCTTTCAAAATGTCCCCATTGAACTCAAGGGAAAAATCATTCTTATTGACATTGAGGTTATCGATGCCCTGCTCGATTATAACATATTTTTTGGATGTAGCTACATATACGCTATGAAGGTTGTGGCTTCTTCTATGTTTAGAACGAAGATGCTCCCCCACAACAGGAATATCATCACCATCGACCAAATTTCACATTACGGGCCCAACATCGATAACATCGTACCTCTTGTCCACACTAACTATGATGCCTACCCACTCATCAAGATGTGCCCTGGAATTTTCAAGGACCCATCCTTGGTAGGGACATACCATGGAGCACCACCTCTCATACATCCCTCAGCATGTCATGTGTGTGCCATATCTTCCGATGGAACAAAAACTGGAGATACCATTCCTCCCACCAAGGCTTCTTCACTCTCTAAAGTCCCATTAGTCGCAGAAATCCTACCTCAAGAACCCCCTAAGAACCCTTCTATACCACTTGTTCCTGGTTTCACTCTCCCCCAGGGTCACATCCTGGTTTGGGAGACAATCCCCCAATCCATTACACAAATCCCCTTCTTCTACCCCCCACCGGGCATACAATATTTCCATGTAGTCGCAACACTTACCCTTCCTAACATGGTGCTTGATATTCTGATTTGGTATCTACACCCACCTCAGATAGTTTTTCAACCATCCCTCCCTCTCCAAACAGAGGGAATCCTAATGAAAATCCCAGTCCTAACTATGATGGAACCACCCTGCCCCCCACGAGCCAACACCACCACTATAGTTGGGGGCATACCGAAGAAGAAAGAGCTCCCCTCTCCACTTTCCCCCTAGAGTTGAACCTCCTTGTGCACTATGCAATAAAGAAGGACACCCCACCAATAAATGTCCCTCTCTTCCCAATCTATAGAATTTAATCCAACTCCCTCGAGCAACCACATCACTCGTCACTTCATCCAGCACACCTAGTACTACCACTGCGTCCCCTACTACACATAGTAAAGGGCTGCAAACCAAATTCGCATGTCCCATCTGTTTAGAGTATAGCCATTACACCCACCATTTCCCTGTGCTACCTCAAATCCGACAGATGCTAACGATAGTACACAAAAGATTTCAGCAAGAAGCCCTCCATCTGCGTCATCAAGTACCCATGTCATTGACATCCATTATGTCATGAACTCAGTCAACGAATGGATGAGATTCCATTTCTCTCTTTGTGAATCACTTGATCATTTCACATACAAGTGTCCTATGATCATCGAACACAGGCATCACCAAATGGCCCTTCTTCACAATCCTCAAAACCCCTCACTTCCTGCGATACAAGTGATTCCCCCTACTCTCTCTCTAGATATTGTTCATATTCTCTCTCCTGAGCATGAGGTAATTCCCACTCCTCCATGGTTCATGGATATTCTATATGAGGATTTGGCCCCAAATCCCCCCAATTCATCGATTCATCTCCCCAAGGAAATCTTACGACCAACCACAATTTTTAACCCACAATATCTTGACATTTAGTTCATGTCGAGCAAACCGTCGCAGCCTATTTGTGCCACCCCTTCCATGTCTTCACCACCTGCAGACAATCACATGGAGAAAATCACCAACGTTACTTCCCCGAACCCCCTACATTCCCTCATTTTTCACTGCGACGAAGATATTCTGGAAGAACTAACTACCCCTGTTTGCCCATGGAATGCGGTCCATCACAGAGCACTCTTTTTCTCATAGGAATCCTTTGAACCTCCTATCCAAGACTCCATATACACAATTGAAACTAAGGATTTCATCCCATCAGGGAATATAGACTTGTTCAACAACCCTATCCCTTCCTCTGATGCTTTTGAAGACGACAACATGCCCAACATTTCCCCCACTGTCAAAATTGACATTTCCGTCAAACCAGGAATCATAGAGGAAATCACCATTGGCATTGCATGCTCCCCGGAAGAACTCACATATTACAAATCTCTCTTCCAGGAATACTAAGACATTTTTTCCTGGTCATACACAGAGATGCATGGCCTTGATTCTTCTATTGTTGAACATCATATCTACACATGGCCTAATATCCCCCCCTATATGACAAAAGTAACGCCCACTGCACCCATCCAAAGAAGTGTCCATCTAAGATGAAATTGACAAACTACACGTTGTTGAGTTCATATACCCTAACGCATACATGTCATGGGTTTCCAACCCTATCCTTGTCAACAAAAAATAGGGAACCATTCACGTCTGCACTGACTTTCACGATCTCAATCACACTTGTCCCAAAGAAAACTTTCCTACGCATTTCATCAACCAAATTATCGATGACTGCGTTGACCATGAGGCCTTGTCCTTCATGGACAGATTCTATGGCTACACTCAAATACAGATCCAACAAGCATATCAGTATAAAACCGCATTCACCAACCCATGGGGTACTTTTGCGTATCGTGTCATGCCTTTTGGACTCAAGAATGTCAGTTCAATGTTCCAATGAGATATGAACTATGTTTTTGATGATCTCACTTGCATCATCCTCACTTACATTGATGACCTCACTGTTCGATCCAAGAAATGAACGCAACATCTAGATGACTTATGAGTTGTCTTTCAATAGTGTCGTAAGTACAATATCCACTTGAACCCCCCCAACTATGTATTCTTCATCACCATTGGACGCCTCCTTGGGTTCATCATCTCCCAACACGGAATCATAGTGGACCCCCTCAAGGTTCAAGCCATCACCAAAATTCCACCACCCTAGAATTTGCGCCAACTGCAGAGCCTACAAGGCAAATCCAACTTGTGCACATGGTTTTCTTCGCCTACTACGTCATGATATCCCATTTTGATGGGATGAACATGCCCAAAACACTTTTGATGATTTAAAAGAGGCGCTCTCCAATGCCCCATTGATTAGTCCACCCGACTATGATTGTGACTATATCCTCTACTTATCGGCCTCAGCCGTCTTAGTAGCAAGAGTTCTCATCTAGCTAGGAGATGATGACCGTGAGCATGTCATTTAATACATCAGTAAAACCCTTTCAAGACCACCCCTGAAATACAACCATGAAGAGGAAATATCCCTCGCAGTTGTCCTTGCAGTCCAAAACCTGTGTCATTATATCTTGCTTTGTGCTACCAAAGTTGTGGAATATTCCAACCCCATGCAATACTTTCTTAGTCGGTGGAAAATTAACGATAAATTTGCCTGATGGATCATCATCCTTCAGGAGTACGACCTAGATTTTTCAACTCTCAAAAGAAAGAAAGTGCTCATCCTCACTGAACTCATCATGACATTTCCCTTAGATGTTGCTAGTTCGCCCGTCAATACAGACTTCCCCAACGAACACCTCTTCTACATCCCCTCAGATGACCCCTGGTATGGTGACCTTCTCGTCTATCTTCGGACATAGAAGTTTGGGTCTCACCTATATAGAGACGATCATCGGTGCATTCGCCATCAAGCCCCTCGATATCCCCTTATTGGTGACATATTATATCGACGAGGGGTCAACACCATACTCCATAAATGTTTAACCATCGACGAAGCTGACAGAGTCTTGAATGATTTCCACAGTGGTCCCTGCGGTGGCCACCTCTCAAGGATTTCCACTGCCCAAAAGATCATTCGAGAAGGATACTTTTCTCCCACATTGTTTCACGACTGCATCCACACCATGAAACAATGCGACAAATGCTAGCTTTATGCAAACAAATCACGAGCACCACACGCTCTTCTACACCCTGTCATTGTTGTTGGCCCTTTTTGAAAATGGGGCATTGAATTCGTGACTTGTAACCCTCCATCTAGTAATGGACATAGGTACATTTTTGTGGCAGTCGATTACTTCACCAATTGGGCCGAAGCCATGCCTACTTTCAACAACACTGATGACATCGCGAAACATTTTTTCTTTAATCACGTCATCGCTTGCTTCAGAGTACCACTTCATCTAGTCTCCGATCACGACAAACACTTTGAGAATGAGCTCTTCATCAAAATTTCCTCAAAGTTAGGTTTCCCTCACGAGTTCGCCTCACCCTACTACCCTCAGTCCAACTAATAGGTAGAGGTGGTCAACAAGGTATTCAAAACCATGCTGCAATGTACTCTCAACAAACATAAGACCAATTGGCATCATATGTTGTTTTCAACACTATGGACTTATTGCATGGTAGTTAAAACGTCCACTGGTTTTACACCATTTAATCTTGTCCATGGGGTCACAACCACTCTCTCCATCGAGTGTGAAATTCCCACATTGCGCACCGCTATCGAGCTATTACCTAACACTGATCCAATGGAGCAGTGCTTGATGAACTTAGATTCATTGGATTAAGACTGTTGGTATTCATTACAGCACAATCAGGTAGCCAAAAAATGGTCAAATGCCACCTTCGAGAACCATGTCAAGATTCGGTAATTTAATGAAGGTGACCTCTCCCTTGCCTATGATATATCTCACGATACCCTCAGGCATGGAAAATTTGATTCATTATGGCATGGAACCTACATCACCCAACACTGCCTCACTAAAGGTGCATACATCATGTCCTCTCCCGAAGGATTCCCTCTCAAAGAACCCGTCAATGGGTTGTACTTAAAGAAATTTTACGCCTAAGTGTAGTCAGTCTACACTAGGCTTTTTATTTTCTGTACATGTTTTATAGAGATTTTAATATTCTTTTTCTCCATTCCTAATGTTTGATCTACCATTTGTGTTATTAACAAATGCCCCCTCCATCATCCTACCACATTTGTTACGTTGACGGAGCTAGCCGCTGGACACAAAATCTTTCTTCGATCACTTGGGTCCTCTATACCCCTTCACAGGAACTGCTCCACTCCATCGACATATGCTTGGGCTCAATAACCAATAACCAAGATGAATAAATAGTCATCCTTGGCCTCCTCGCCAAGGCTAGTCATCATCATATTCACCACCTTAGCATCTTATTAGATTCCCAACTTGGTGTCCTGCAACTCAAGAGTGTGTACTGTGTCCACGATCCTTGCCTCTTCCGCAAATACCTACAAGTTAGACTTTATTTGAAGATTTTGATTCAATTAAATTTACACATATTCCACTAAAATTCAATCAAATAGTAGATAATATGGCTAACCTAGTATTAGATTGGCATTTCTCACATCAAGACACCATCACACATACATAAATCATTAAAAAACTGTCACAACATATAGATTAGACATCCTAAAAAGCATCACAAAACATCATCACAGAGATCACAAACATGTATATCCATATATATATATATATATATATATATATTTATATATATATATATATATATATATATATATATATATATATATATATATATATATATATA
>JASDQU010684934.1:0-19756 GCA_032191745.1 Picea mariana | reverse complement strand
CAACACCAGTTGAGATGCCCCATCATCTTGGTGTGCAACATCAAGCCTCAAGCAAAAATCTCTCCACCCAATTCCCTCTACTTGATCCTTAGCTGACCACCACTGATCCGCTGAGTAGCTAAGGATTCGTAGATCCTCACGATCATCACGACAATACAATGATGCACCCACACATCCATTGCCCGAATATGCACAATCGAGCCTGACATTAAATCCTTCCCCAAACAATACATCTGGGCCAAATCTGTCAAGTGTGCCTCCACTGGGAACTGGGGATCAGCAAGTAGGGATCTCCCTTGAAAAGGGAGCCTGGTCAAAAAGTAGACATCCTCCATCGTAGAGAACATCAGCTGCCCCCCCTTCATAATGAACAACTGTAACTCAGTGATCCACATAGAAATCACAAACTACAACAGGTACTCATGTGCATGTAGTAGCGCAAAATCAAAGAACTAGCAACCCATAGGGTGCCAAAGGTCCCCGAACACCCGACTCATCTTCCCTCACCACCTCCCTCAGGTGCGCCTAGTCCCTCTCCCTGGAGTGGACTGGCATCCTGAACTATTCACCTACAGTCACATAAACAACACTAGATCAACCATCACACTTCATACAACAAAAAACTTCAAAAAAGACAAATTTTTTTCACCCCCCTAGCTTTGCCTCATGTGTGCGATTGTCACCCTCATAGGCACACACATATGCGCACCTGTTCTCTACATAGTTGTGCATCAAT
This sequence comes from Picea mariana, assembly GCA_032191745.1. NCBI lineage: Eukaryota > Viridiplantae > Streptophyta > Pinopsida > Pinales > Pinaceae > Picea > Picea mariana. The sequence goes on along the minus strand of JASDQU010684934.1, from coordinate 19,020 downwards.
GCACATTTTTTGAAGAAACAAATGTGCATCAATGCACACCTATCAAACAAATAGGTGTGCATTCGTGTGCCTCTGTTCACTCCACAATTGCACACATGTGCGCAACTGTCGGAGAAATAGCTGCGCACAAGTGCGCGACTCTTCTTCAAATAGGCGCACATCAAATGCACAGATGTTTCTCTTAATCAAGCATGCACATGCACATATTTCTTCTATACAGCCTCAAACCCACACACATGAATCCTTCGATTGCCCATGCATTGGGGAGCCCACCCCCACAAAACCCCACCGTACGGCCCTCCGTATGACCTTGCCTAAAAAATCAATCCTAATGACTATGGAGGAGGATGAGACCACTAACCTAGCTCTTGCTAATCATGGATCGAATGGCTCGAAATCTCAGAATCTCCATATCTCCTCTAAAAACCTCTCGTCAACTCACTATGGCAACATGTACAAATGAGGTGGCAATGTGGGCCCTACAACTATATATAGTCCCTTTTTCCAAACTTCCATTCTCAATTTTAGGAGCTCAGAGCATCCATTTTTCATTTTGTCTTCAGCCATGGGATCAGGATCCCACCACCTACAAATTCACATTCCCCAAGTCACCATCCATCGTCACCCCCAGGGGATCTTTTTTCTCACAACATGCCCAGGTACGCATGCTCATGTTCAAAATTATCAAATAACTCTTATATGTTCTTTCTCTTCAGATATTGTTCACGTCAGGTATTCAGTTTTCATGTGTGCAGGTACTTGGTCATCCCACATCAACGCAACCCCTTCAGGTATATGATAGACACTAGCATGTAATCATTCCCTTTGAATATCAATTGCATCTCCCAGTCACACCCTCTAAAATTTTCCTGTAGGATCCTCACATCTAGCTTTGCAATACTATCACCTCGACTACATTTCAATACTGTCAACTGGTAGCACTATCTCCTACATGAGTTGTCCCATTCATAGTCCCCTTTGGCACTTTTACACTCATTCTTATTTCATCCCCTAGGGATGGGACTCCCTTTAGTCTTACGCATGCTCAAGAATCAACCACATACTCCTTCTCCTCATTTTTTCTTGCTTTCCCAATGGACTCTGAGGATATCTCCTCATGGTTCTAATTTGACTGGACCATCGCAATATCCTTAACCTTCCACTTTCATCCACAATCAGTTTTCCCATCTACAAATTTCCCTCCATTCATCTACCTCATACAGAAACCCACCCATGGGGCCCCCACCCTTCGCCAATTTTCCATACTACTTGTGTCCTCACAGGCTGCGCCATCTTGCACTGGGGCACCCATTTTTGTATTTGTACCCTTATCCCACCTTATTATTTATTTATTTTGTAATTTTACAAAGCCTTTTGCTTCCAGCATTTACATATATTTTTGTTTTCGATTTTAGCGACCTTCCTTTTCCAGCAAATCAACCCATGTCGCCCTTGGTTGGGGCATTCTTTTAAATTCTATGCTTGTTGACGTCATCCATAAAATATGAGTATCCCACAGTCAATATACCTTTGATCTCCAAGTTTGTCCACTTTGTCATGCCTCTGGCACAATTTAACCCACATCTAGTCATCCCCTAAAGCTAGATCTAGTTTCACAGGTTGTTTCCACTCATACTTCACATATATCCCCAACCAAGGATAGTCTTGAGTCTCACTTCATATTGACTTCATCCATGTATCTGATCGGTTTCTAATCTCATCCAGTGGATTTCATGAAGCCCTTTGCTTCTTGGATTTGCGTCTCCTTTTCTGTCGACATTAGGACAGTTTCTAGAAGGACGACATTATCTTGACTCTCATTACCTTTAAAATGAGGATTATCGGATGAAATAACGAGAACCATCATTTCTCTCTGTTGTCGTTGACCACCATAACATTCAACGCGAACACAATCTCATGTTACGGTGGGTCTTACTTCATGACTATTACAGTTGTTTTATACTCGTTGAAGACCTCTAAAATTTGTTGGGCTATCAATGCCTGCGAATCATCGGCACTCCTTACAAGTGTCATCACCTCTTTTTTAAAGTATATTTACCATAAGAATTATCATATGCCATTATCAACTCGCCCTGGAGGGCACTGCAGTTATCTACGTCAACATACAACTTCAGTGACTGTCTTCCACATTTGAGTTACATGAAACGAGCATGGGGCATGCCCGCCTCGTTTGTATACATTTTTTATTTTTCCACACCTTGAGAAAGGTTTAGGTCCCACAGGTTCCCCTATCCCTCCAATGGGTCACCCTTGAAATTCCTCTCAACACTCTTTCTTACAATGGTACTCTCAATAGAAGAAACATTGATGTATTTCGGCTAAACGTATGCTCCTAACCTCATAGATCAGGGGGCATCTTTTATCACTGAAATTTCATCCGCAAATGGTCACTAGAATCCAACATCTCCAAAAACCTATTAGTTCATTCATGGCCCAAAAAAAACATTTCCAAAGGGCAGAAACTATACAACTAGTTATAAAATCAACATGCACTCAACAAATAAAGGACGCGCACGCATGTGCGTCAGTTGAAAACGTAGGAAAAGCACACATGTACCCGATGCGTGACTGTGTACACAAAAAGACATGCACACCTGAGAGCGATGCATTTATGATTCTGTTCAGCCTCCCACCCACTTCTGGTTCATCTCCCAAGTCGATTTGACCTCAAATCCAAACTGAATCCGAGTGGGGCCCCCCTTGTTTACACTAAAGACTTTTTGGATAATTCCTCAAAGATTTTCTATAAAAAGATGTCATGGGTGCACTATATTTCTAAGAATATATTTGTATTGTTATGTTGCCCCTATTCTCCTACAAGGAACCTCTTTCATTCTTGGAGTATAGTAGCATCATTTCATTGAGCTATTCTCCTCACCTCTTGATGGAATAAGATTTGGATTTCGTCACCATTTCCTTTTTAGTTTTCCATTTGTAAGAAGAGATCTCACATAGGGGATTCAACAACCCTCCCTTGGAGGAAGAGGGGACCCATAAGTATCCCTTTCTCTTTGGTGTTTTCCCACTAATACAATCTATCCATTGCTAGCATGAATATTGGTCAATTGTTTGGTTGATTTTGGTTCTAATTTCCTTATGCACTTTAGTTTTGTTTCTTTAGTTGTTATTAGCCAATATGTTTATTTATTTATTATCCTTGATGTGTCTAAATCTTTCACTAACTTCTATCCTATTTGGCTAACCCAACTGGACTTGTAGGTGTCCCTCTTTTTCTCATCCAAGTGGCGAAAATGATATAACACCTGCACAGAACCTGAAATTGTGTTCTGCATGTATATCTATATCTAGCTCAATTGTTATTATGAACATCGCAACAATACTATTTTTATTTTAAGCTTGAACACACACACACACACACACACACACACACACACANCATTTACCTTATGTGGAAGCATGACCTTACTTAATTGTTACCAAAAACCTACAACAATTCTATCATTTCTTTATGCACAATTACAAACACACACACACACACACACACACACACACACACACACACACACACACACATATATATCACTATCTATACATGTATAACCCAATTTCATTAGCAACTAGAACTTACAGTAGTTTTATTATTTCTGCTAAGTGAGCACATATAACATGTATAGATAATTATCACATAAACCATCTCATTCCTGACATCTAATAATAAACAAAACATTTAACAAGAGGACACGTAAAGGTACATATTTGAATATGATGGTGGGACACAAATGGAACAGCCAAGTTCCACCCAACTATAGAACAGAACAACCAAGTTTACTTGCTTTGTTCACCCCCTATCCCAACCATGAATCCATGAGGGAGAATTGAAATGATCCTCCTTTGCTACAGTTCTTTTCCATAGATCATAAATTCCCTCTCCTCACACTAAACAGTGTGCATAACAACAAGTAGTTTCCTTTCCCCAACATACCAAACAACATCCTACCTCCTCCATATGTTGTATTTATGTGCATCTTGTGCCTAGGTCTTTCCTTCCCTCCTTGGGAATTTTCGCAACTTTACAAATATCTAATTTTTTAGGGGATACTAGTGGTCAAATCCCTCATTTTCCACCTGTAAAAATCATCCCTGAGGCAACTCAAATCTATTCCCCACTCATGGATTCATGGTCAGTTGTTTTCAATCTGGCTATTCCATTTGTCTTTCAACATTTATTTTATAAAAAAGTTTGTATTTTACACGTGTCACAATCAAAGAATTTAGTTGGGAAAATAAAATCCTTTCCCAAAAGTCATAAATAATTAATTACAATAATCAAATTCCAAATTTGGATTTGTCATAAATGAAAAATAATTTCCAAATTCGGATTTTTCATAAATGAAAAATAGTTTCTAAATTCGAATTTTCCAAAAACGGAAATTTATTCCGAAGTACACATAGAATTTAATAATTAATTATTTTTGGAGATATTACATCCTCTCCCCCTTAAGTACAAAACTATCCTCAATGTTCATTCCTCTCTCGTAATAGGGTTGGATAATATTTCTGCAAATCTTCCTCCAATTCCCAAGTGGCCTCCTTAGGACTAAAGTGCTTCCATTGCACTTTTACCTGGGTAATGGCTCTATTTCATAGTACTATTTCTTTCCTGTACAAAATGCGCAGAGGTTCCTCTTGGAACTCGCCTTTTGGTTCCACCTGCACCATGTTCCAATCAATGATGTGAGTAGGATCATGAATATACTTTCTCAACAAAGAAACATGAAAAACATTATGAACTTTTAAAATTGGAGGAAGTGCAAGTTGATATGCCACGTGTCCAATTCGAGCTAAGATCTCAAAGGGGCCACAAAACCTGGGCGCCAACTTTGAACAATTTCCTAGATTTAGAGAGCTTCTGCTTGCTTTGAATTTTAAGTATACATGGTCCCCAACTTGAAATTCCCAGTGTCTCCTTTTTAAATTTGCGTAGATTTTCTGTCTATCTTGTTCCTCTTTTAAGTTCTATTGTACATTTCTTACCATTTTCTCCATTTCCTAGAGAATTTATGGTCCCATCATAAGTCTGTCAACTAGGTTATCCCAGCTAATTGGAGTTGTACATTTTATGTCGTACAATGCTTCAAAGGGACTCATCTTAGCTAACGTATGATAGGAATTATTGTACCCAAATTCAACTAAGTGTAGGTATTCCTCCCACTTAGTTTGTTTTTCTCTTACATACATTCATAACATGTCTTCCACAATCTGATTCATTTGTTTAGTTTTCCCATCTGTTTGTGGATGGTAGGTTGTGCTGAAATTCAAGTTAGTATCCAACCCTGCAAACAATTCCTTCCAAAAGGTTGATGTAAACTTGACATCTCTATCTGAAATCACAATTTTTGGAATTCCATGCAATCTAAATATTTCTTTCATAAATATTTCAATGATATTAATTGCTTTATAAGTAGATTTCATAGGTATAAAATGTGCATACTTGCTAACTTTATCAATCACCACCATAATCGAGTCATTTTTCTTTTGAGTTTTAGCCAAACCTGTGATGAAGTCCAATGAGATGATCTCTCACTTCCATTCTGGTATAGGTAGAGTTTGTAGCAGGTTGGTTGGATGCTGATGTTCAACCTTCACCTGTTGACAATCTAGGCATTTAGATAAGTATCCAACTGTCTCACTTTTCATGTTAGGCCAATAAAAAAATTTCCTCAAAGTTGTTACCATTTTCTAGTATCCCGGATGACTAGAATATGGTTTTTTGTGTAATTCATCCATAATTGTTAACTTTAAATCAACAGAATTAGGTATGTACAACCTGTTTTTGAACCTTGGAAGTCCATTTTTATCCAAACTCGGATCTGTTTTGAACCAAGTTTTCTTCATTTCCTTGTAAAATTGCTATTGTTTTGATGTATTTTTTGTCATTACAACTTGCATATTTTATTCTTTGTTCAATGTCATTTTATTCTTTGCTGATACTTATTTCAAAAAGTCTATTAGTCCTTCGACTTAGGGAATCTGCAACTTTGTTTTATTTTCCCTTGATGTATCTTACTTTGAAATCGAATTCACTCAAGAAGGCTAGCCACCTCACTTTCCTTGCGTTAAGATCTAGTTGACTGAATAAGAATTTCACACCACTATTATCAGTTAGCAACATAAATTTTCTCCCCATTAAATAATGTCACCACTTTTTTAGCGCATGAATTACAACTTCTAATTCCAAGTCATGTGTGATGTAGTTTCATTCATGTTCCTTTAGTTTACATGATTCGGAACAGATGGCATGCCCCTCTTGATTTAGGACACCTCCCAAGCCTTCTTTTCTTACATCCCCACAAACTATATAGTCTTTATCCAAGTATGCTACCCTTAAAATAGGTGTTGTAGTTAACAGTTCCTTTAGCTTATTAAATTTGTCCTGACATTTTTGTGACCAAGTAAACCTTATTCCCTTTTTCTATAGAGATGTAATTGGATATGCGATCTTAGAGATTCCTTAGATAAATCCGCGATAGTAACCGGTAATTCCCATAAATGATTTGATGTCAGTTACATCCTTAGGGACAGGCCATTCCATAATGGCTCTTATCTTTTTTGGGTCAACTACAATACCTTCTTCAGATATCACATGTCCTAGGTACTGTGGTAGAAGTCACATTTGTCAATTCTTTTCATACAACTTGTGTTTCCTTAAGGTGTGAAACACTATTTTAATATGTTCTTCATGTTCTTCTTCTGTTTTCGAATAAACTAAAATGTCATCGATAAATACCAAAACAAATTTATCCAAATAGTGACTGAATATACTATTCATGAAACACATAAATATTGTTGGTGCGTTAGTAAGACCAAACATAATTACCACAAACTCATAGTGTCTGTATCTCGTTCTAAAATCTATTTTATTTATATATTCATCCTTTATTCTAACCTGGTGATAACTAGACCTTAAATCTAACTTAGAGAAAATATTTTCTCCTCCCACTTGGTTAAACAGGTCGTTAATTTTGGGTAGAGGATACTTATTCTTAATCTTTATCTTGTTTAATTGTCGATAATCAATACACAATCTTAAATTTCCATATTATTTTAAACGAAAAGAACCGATGCTCCCCAAGGCGAGACAGTTGGTCTGATATATTCCTTATCCAACAATTCTTGTAGCTGAATTTTCAGCTTTGTTAATTTGGGTAAACTCATCCTATAGGGTGCCTTAGATATCAGGGTAGATCTAGGCAATAGGTCAATAGAGAAATCTATCTTTCTTCTTGGAGGCAGTTCTGGTATTTCGTCCACAAATACATCTCTAAATCCATGTAGGACTATAAATTCTTCTAGACTAGATTTATCTTCTTTTCCTAACAGATTAGTTACTTGAATAGCGTAAATTTGAAAACCTTTATTCATGTATTTCTTAAACTGCATGGATGAAATATGCCTAACTGAAATCGGTTTCCTAGTGCCTTGTATTTTTCTAACTGTGTTGTTTTTGTCTCTGTAAGTAAGTGACTTTTCATAAAAGTTCAAAATTACTTTATGTTTCTCTAACCAGTCCATCCCAATGATTATATCGTAAGAACCCAAAGTTCAAACATTCATATTTAACTTTGTACTTTGGCCATCTAGATTGAGTTCACATTCAGAAATGAAATATATTACTTTTCTCTTAGTCTCTGTCGCTAACTATACTAACCAGAACTTAGAATGCTTTACTTTCTTGAGCTTATTTGAATCAACTAAACAAGGAGTACCATAACTCAGACTAGCTCCTGGGTCAATTAAAATAGAAATGTGATTATCATAAATTTTACTTTCAACCTCCACGATAGTGAATTGAAGATCAACTTGTATGCCATCTACAACTACATTAATTGTGTGAATGGTTCTGCCCACATCTCCTACTGTAGAGACTTCTTGCAAGTTATGGACTGTGGTCCTTCCTGCAAAAGTTAAACATGGATAGTTCCTACTCAAGTGAGGTTCTCCACACTCCAAACACTTTAATGGTTCCCTGGGGTTGTCCCCAACTTTCTTGTCTCTCAGTTTAACTTGTCTACCTCCCCCTTGGGCATTTTGGTTGTTAGAATAAAAATATTTCTTTTGTAAGTTCTTTGCCATATTTTAGAAAGGGGCTGGTTGGAAGCCTTTCTTCCACTAATTAATTATGTCCTATTTCTTATCCTTCCATTCTTTGGGAATTTCAGACCTCTATTTGTAATGATCATATCACATTCGGGCCTTTCTAAACACTTTGATTAAAGTTTTGGGATTATCGAATTCAATTTTGTCCTTGTATGATTGTGGTAGGCAGCTTAAGAATCATTGTATTTTTACTTTGTCTTCCTTGATGTATGGAATAAATATCAATAATTCAAGAAATTTATTTATCAAATCATCCATCGTCATTTGTTTGAGTCTTAGCTCATAAAATTCCTTAGTCTTTCTTTCGTAATAGATTTCTAATAAATACTGTTTCTTGAAATATTTATTGAAATCTAACCATTCCATCTGTTTATGTTTTAATCCCTTAGCCAATTTCAGGTCTTTCCACGAGATACTCCCTTTTCCTTTCAGTTTATAAATGGCCATTAGGAGTTTCATGTTACTAGAATAATTATAAATATGGAATTATTTCTTTATATCCAGTAACCATTCTTCAACATCTTCACCCGTCATTGATTCTCTGTCAAAGGTGGATGGTTTGATCTTCTTGATTTCACCCTCTAGGTGATCCACCTATTTTCTTTTTCCTCCCGTGGATGTTTTGTTTCCTGCTTCTTGTGTTCCTTCAGAAGCACTGTTCCTTTTTTCCGATTCAGGACCAGAATTTGTAGAGGCTCTTTTTCTGACTTCTTCCTCCTTTTCATTCTCTTTTGGACTCTTCTTTGTTACTATGTTGGGCAATAACATTTCATTTATTTCTTGCTAGTCTTCCTGTTCCTCTTTCATCTTTCCAGGACCTAGGTTGTTGAACTTCCTTCATTGTTATGTTCAGGTTCTTTAGGAGGTCATTGATCGAGATTCTATTCAAGTCTGATCTCCTCTTCATTCTGTGCTGCCATTATCACAACATACCAACCAATATTTTGTTTGTAACAGTAAGCATATTTGTTGGATTTTTCTTTTAACATAAATATAATGAACTAAACTAATTTGTCCATGCCCTGAGGTCCAAGTGCTATAATATTCATCTCTGATACCATATGCAATGTACTGCAAATTTACCAAAATAAAAAAAATTGTGTTAGGTGCATTAAAACTCCTTGAAACTTCACTACTTATTCAACATAACTTCATCATCGTCTCTTATCAAATATAATGCATTCACTTCTTATTTTGTTCATTTAGAGACTATGGTATACATACCATAACAATGATACTATTCCTATCATTACACATATATATAAGTTGTTTACCAAAGGACCAAACTTATATCTAAATCTCAACACATTCAGTTTTGTAACCATTATGTGGAATCTTCACGCTTACCCATGTAAAATCCCACATATGGAATTATTAACCTATACCATTATGCATATATACATAGCTGGTCGATTCAGCATATGATAAAATCCTTACTTGTTATATATATCCCATACCTATATATATACATATATATATATGGGAGGCCATATGGACTATTGCACATTTGTATTGTTCCTAAAATTGTATGGTTATAACATGACCTTTCACCACATGGAGTCTTTAACAAATTCCAACATATAAGTATTTATATTTGATTCTACATATGTCATAAATCTTACCTAATCTATCATGCTTGTTGTAAACAAATTTCATGTATCATAGGCACTCTTATAACCTTTCACTATTCTTAGAAGTTCGTATTGTTATAACTCGGTAAACCACCCCAAAGTAAATCATGCTATAGTGTAAAGAAATATTATTAAGTGAACAAGTGATAACGTTACCAAGGGTAGTTGTGAGGTTGTCCTTCCAATGAAGACATGACAGTTCCTACACTCTAATGCACACGGTTCTGCACTTATGCCACACATAAACCCTATACCTAACAGTGTGAAACCCCACCCAACTTGGTGGCAAGGCCCATCATTGAATAGGCTCTGGATTTATGTTAATGGCGGGTGTCTTTTCGACCTGTAGGCATTTAACACTAGTTATATCCCTTAATGGAAGTTTTGCGACGTACTTATTGAGATGGACAATTTAAGCGGTCGCGCCCAATGCGGGCATGCCATATTCAAACCTTCACATGGAAAATGTGTTGCATATTCTGATCACCCATTCCTCCCCACTTGAAATTGTTTCGAGGTCACCACCGAAATCGTTTCCCCCCTTTGGCTCCACGTTCACGAAAAAAATCCTACTCTTGTAGTGTATGTGTCTCAGTGTTTAACCTTGGAACATTCTTCTCTGAGTGGGTAGCTTATAATTTGGAAATGAACTCTACCTGGTAATAATGCAGGTCACAACCCCGTATGGTCTTCTCTTTGTACAAGGTAACCCAAAACGATTTTGTTGCCTTTATTATTCTATAACAAATTTGTGGATAACTTGTTTGGAAATCGTATTTGCATTTCACCCCTGTAACTGTTTATTTATGGGATCTTTGGGTTTGAATTTTTTGGGACTGGTTTAGAGTACACTTCGATTAGGCTGGAGCCCTTCGAATCTTCAAGGTTTTAAGTTTTTTTTATTTTCGTTTAATCTGTGTGCAAAGCCCCAACATCCACGCCCTGTATGATATATTTCACCACTATGAAATTCATGGTAAGTTCTAGAATAATGAAGTTTTCACATTCCATGTAATCATATACACCATTCTTAAATCCCATCACAATCATACTTTGAGTGTTTACGTTACCACACTATGAACTATAGTTCTGTGTGAATAGATAGGTAAACATATCTATAGGTAAAACATTCCAAGGGATTTGTGGATTTAATCTGTTTACTTCCTTTACCATTATGCACAAACTCGTGAACACATTTACATGAAAGAGTGGTAACCACCATCTATCTATAATTTACATTCAGTGTTTGTATAAATCTTATGCAATGGAAATTTAAATCCTCTGGTTCATTATTTACCTTCTATAATTTTCTAAGTAAAGATCCATATGCATATCTCTATGTCGTAACATCGACCCTCTGTTTTATTGATTACATTTGTATTCTGTATAAATAATCACTTTCATATATCTAAATGCTGAACGTTTGTACTTGAATTTCTCTTTGTGTTTTCTATAGAAACCCATAATTTACTTTCATTTATACAAAGCAGTATGGTAGATGATTTTCGTATCTGTCTAAACTCTTGGAATTGAAAATGATTTACCTCTGTGGAAGGATTGTGATTTTCACTATGTACAAAATCTGAAATTCAATTCTCTTGTTCATGTAAAATGGTTATTTACCCATCATGGGGATTTCTTAACTGAGCCTGTGTGATTTTCTCCTTAAATATTTTGTGTTCCAAATAATTATACAACATTTCATAAATCAAAATCCTATGCTCCATACATATATAAGGGCATCTTTTTACCCTTGTGGGATGCACAACTGTACTATGTGTGTTTATTTTAACACTATTTAAGTTATAACTTATGTGTATATGAGGCATCATTTTACCCTCTATGGGTTTTTTCAATTCTTCTATGTGTGTTTTGTTTTATCACTGTGTAACTTATTGCTTATACTATGTGCATACAAGTATTATTTACAGTTCCAATGAATTAATGATGGGGCCCTGTCTTGTTTTGCGAGGGTACCCATCAGTTGGTTTTGGTCCAATCCTCCCCCTTTTGGTTGAGGACAGGTCATTGTACAAGTGCCAGTGGCGAACGGATTCTATGCTGACTCAAGCTAAGTACTATTTCATCTCAATTAATATCAATAATTTTCATTTTTGAAAAGATAGTATGGTTTGATGAGCCCTACCCTTTACTTTTGCAGTTTTATACAGTTCGAGGGAATAGATCAAGGGGAGCCTTCTTACTCAAAAAGGTATTTAAGTTATGATATTGGCGCTTAGACACAACTTCTTATATTTTTTCTACCAGTGGTAAAGGGTTATTTACCCTAGGGTACTCTACTATAATAAATTTGAATCGTGGTTTCATGGTTATACAGGTTGTTTGTAATTTACCTTCAAAATAATATATAGGTTGTTTGTAAATTACTTTTCAAATGAATATACATGTCATTTGTAAATTACTTTCCTAATGAATATACAGGTTGTTGAAAATCATTTTGAACATTAATCAGGTAAGGTACAACTACTGTAGCATGCATTTGTAGAGTATTAAGTCACTGTTGATCTGTGGTTGTATACACCAGGAATATGTAATTTTTATATAGAAGAGGATTGTTATGCGTTTTATCTATTTTTATGGTACTTGTACATAACCTAAAATGGTACTTTGCATGTATATCTATATCTATCTCAATCGTTATTATGAACATCGCAACAATTCTATTTTTCTTTTACGCCTTAACACACACACAATTGTCTTATGTGGAAGCATAACCTTACTTAATGGTTACTAGAAACCTACAACAGTTCTATCATTTCTTTATGCACACACACACACACACACACACATATATATGTATAACCCAATTTCATTAACAATTAGAACTCACAATAGTTTTACTATTTCTGATAAGTGAGCACATATAACATGTATAAATAATTATCACATAAACCATCTCATTCTTGATATCTAATAATCAACAAAACATTTAAGAAGAGGACAAGTAAAGGTACATATATGAATATGATGCTTGGGCACAAATGGAACAGCCAAGTTCCACCCAACCATAGAACAGAACAACCAAGTTTACTTTCTCCATTCACCCTCTAGCCTGACCATGAATCCATGAGGGCGAATTGAAATGATCCTGCTTTGCTACAGTTCTTTTCCATAGATCATAAATTCCCTTGCCTCACACTAAACAATGTTCAAAACAACAAGTAGTTTCCTTCCCCCAACATACTAAACAACGTCCTGCCTCCTCCATATGTTGTATTTATGTGCATCTTGTGCCTAGGTATTTCCTTCCCTCTTTGGGAATTTTTTCATATTTACAAATCCCTGATTTTTTAGGGGCTGCTAGTGGTCAAATCCCTCATTTTCCACTTGTAAAAATCAGGCTTGAGGCAACTCAAATCTGTTCCCCACTTATGGAATCATGGTCAGTTGTTTTCAACTTAGTTGTTCCATTTGTCTTCCATCATTTATTTTATAAACAAGTTTGTCTTTTACATGTGTCACAATCAAAGAAGTTAGTTGCGAAAATCAAATCCTTGCCCAACAGTCATAAATAATTAATTACAATAATCAAATTCCAAATTCGAATTTTCCATAAATGGAAAATAATCACCAAATTTGAATTTTCCAAAAACGGAAATTTATTCCCAAGTAGACATAGACTTTAATAATTAATTATTTTTGGGGATATTACATGAGGAGTTAAGTGGTGTTCCACATATCACTATAAATGGCATGACATGTATTATCCATCTAGAATAGTCTTACCTGCAAATACACTGATCTTTTTTTTTTGACACCTTAAACAATATTAAGTCCCTTAACCATATTGTTGGGGATATAATAATGTGATACCAAAATTGCTTCAAGGGTTGACATCAATGACAAAAAACCCAATTAATCAACAATTTATACTATTTCTATTTTCTAGTGAACCTTATACGTAGAATGGGAACTCGAACTATAAAGGTTTTGTCGAAATCATGTACCTTGGAGACAACGGGAAAGGAGGGAAATACAAAAGGTGGTTTTTTACCATAGAATACCTCAAAGGGAGTCATGTGAGTAGCACCATTGTAAGATGTTGTGTACCACCATTCACTGAGTGGTAACAATTGAACCCACTGATATTGTCAATCATACATGAAACACCTCAAATATGTTTCCAAACACTTGTCGACAAATTTTGTTTGACCATTAGTTTGGGGATGATAGGTCATGCTGACATGTAATTGGGTACCCTAGAGCTTGAACAATTCTTTCTATAATTTTCTTGTGAAATTTGGATCATGGTTGGAAAAAATAGAGTGAGGCATTCCATGGAGTTTGAAGATATTTTCCATGAAAACATGAGCCATGCTGGACATTGTGAATGGGTGTTGGAGGGAACATAAATGAGCATATTTATAAAGGAAATTGATTAAAACCATGATGATTGTTTTATTGACAAATTTTGGTAATCTCACAATGAATTCCATAGAAACATCAGTCCATATAGTAGGTGGAATAGGGAGAGGTTGGAGTGTTCTTGAAGTTTTGATTTTTTTCTCCCTTATTACATTGGCAAGTGTCACATTCATCCAAAAAAGTGTGTTTTTCATGTTTCATGCCTTCCCATAAGAAAGAATGCTTGATCCATTCATATTTTTTATGACCACCTAAATTCCCATTTGTTGGTGAATCACGGAGTTCAAAGAGCATAGTGGATTTAAAGTGAGATTGTTTCCTAAAATACAGGTGACCTTTATAGAGAATATCCTCATTGTGCCAAGAGTATTCTGGAGAGGAATGGGGATCTTGTTGCAATTTTTGGATCAGGAGAGAAAGTTTGGGATATTGTAAGCATTCCTAGTGAACTACCTTTAACCCATATGATACAATGAAGAAGAGTGAAAAGATGGACCGATCTTCTTCATATTTCCTAAAAAGAGCATTATCAACCATTTTTTATTTTCCCTTCTTGTAAATGATCTCATAATCATAGATGAAAATTTTGTTGAACCACATATGTTTCTCAAGTGATTAAACTCTTTGTTTCAAAAAATATTTGAGGCTATGATGATCAATTTTATTTTGGAAGCGTTGCCCAAGTAGGTAAGGATTCCATAAATCCACTGCATGAAGAACAACCAAAATTTACTTTTCATAGGTGGATTTGCTTAAGTGTCTCTCAAAAAGTCGATTGATAGTGAAGGCCAAATATATGCCATATTGCATGAGAATGGATCCAATTCCTTTCCCATAAGCATCACATTCCATGTCAAAAGAGTTTGTGAAGTTGGGCATCTCAAGAATAGGAGTCATGCACATAACCTCTTTCAAATATTGAAAGGATTGATCAGCAACTCAATTCCAACTGAAGGAATTCGTTTTAAGGAGAGCAGTGAATGGGGATACAATTTTTCCATAATTATGAACAAACTTGAAATAATATCGAGTTAAACCTAGGAAACCTCTCAATTTTTTAAGAGTTTTAGGACAGGGCCAATCCTTCATAGCTTCTATTTTATTAGGATCCATGGAGATACCATCCTTAACAACAACATGGCGTAGGTACTCTATTTCAAAATATCCAAAATCACATTTCAATTATTTTAGAAAGAGTTTTTGTTCAGAAAATAATTGTAAGACATGATCCACATGGGCCATATGGGCTTGCCAAGTTTTGTTTTAAACGAGGATATCTTCAAAGAAGATAAGTAAAAACTGAGGGAGGAAATGGTGGAACGCATGATTCATGAGGATTTATAATGTGGAGGGTGCATTACATAGGATGAGAGGCATGACCAAGAACACATAATAGCCTTCATGAGTATGAAAGGAAGTTTTCAGAATATTTTCCTTATTCATACATATCTAGTGGTATCCTAAACACAGATAAAGTTTGGTAAAGAATTGAGCACCACTAAGTCTATCCAAAAGGTCATCAATGATGGGAATGAGAAATTTATCTTTGATGGTAATTTTGTTGTGGTCTTAACAATCAGGGCACATGTGCCATATACCTTTTTTCTTGAGTACCATGACAACATGAGAACATTAAGGGTTGTTACTAGATAGATGACACCCACAACTAACAACTCTTGAACAATTTTCTCAATTTCATTTTTTGGGGAAAATGGGTGATAAAAAGTGAGAATATTGAGAGGAACACTACCAAGGACAAGTGGAATATAATTATCATGGGAAGGTGGGAGTCCTTGGGGGTTGTCAAAAATAGAGTGGTGTTTAGAGAGGATAAATTATATGATGGGAAGAATAGTGGGTGAGGGGCTCTCAATTTCTTGAATGGAATGGAATTATGAAATAATGTCGAGTGGCCTTTTTTTAGGAGTTTATCCATTCTGTGAGAACTAATAATCTTAAGGGAATTTGTCGCGATACCTTGGAAATTGTACTATTGTCCATCATGTTGGAAAAACATGCATAATTCCTTGAATTCCATGGTGATGGGGCCTAGGGTGCATAACCATTTGTTGGCCCTTGGTTATGGAAGTATGCGAATATCAAGGAAGAAAAGGGAGAATGCGAACTTTGCAGAAGACACAGTGACTGTTACTGGGTCGAATTGAGAAAAAGAGAAGAAAAGATAGAGTGAAGTAAGTCATTGAACAAGGAGATTAGGGATGACATATAAGCAAGAAAGAAGGATCACAGACAACTCAACAAGCGGGAAAATACACCATTAGATGCTTTGGAGCACCGCGTGAGAAGGAATGAAAGACAGGCTGGCGAAGCCCTGAAAACATAGGTCAAGTTGACCTAGGGTTTTGGTATCTAGGGTTTTGGACACCTAAGTTTCAGCCTAAGGATGTCGGTGAGCTATTGTAATGTATAAATAGAGGTATAAAGGACCTAGGATGGTTTGGTGTTATGATTATTTTTTTTATCTTTGTCATTGTGTGATCAAGCGAGTAGTAGTGTGTGAGAAAGAAGTGTTGAGTACGAGAGCCTTTTGGTATTTTAAGATCTTCAGCTGGGTGCAAAGATAAACCCTGTAGTTGGGTGCACAGGGAGGGGAGAGAAAGAGAGGAGAAGAAAGAAGATATGCTATCTAAGAGCATAGACAAGAACTTTATGCTTCATCCTCATATATTATAAATCATAGTTCTGTGGACATAGCCCTAGAGGGAGGGTGAACCACGTACATTTTGTGTTGTGTGTGATTGGTATTTTATCTCATCCATTGATATACTGTGATTGCATTATTTTTTTAGTACAGATAAGTAGATGCGCAGAATATATCTAAGATGATAAGTGATATATGAATGTTGTGTTGTTCTTGTGTTAAATCCACTTGATCTTCCCTTTGGTTGTAGACATCTTTATCCTGCAACCCCCTCATAACTGCTTCAGGTGAGACTGCATCTGCTTCGCAGGTGTTGCCAAAAGGGCCAGTAGTTAGGGCTTGTTGGTGTGCTCCTGGAGCTGAACCCTGGGTCTACCCCTGTTTCAACAAATGGTTCTGTTTCCGAGAACGAAATCTTCTTGAGGAAATGTCAAGGTGGTTTCCATCGAAGATAGAGACTCAAAAGTGGATAGAGGATCAAGAAAAGGAATTTGTTGAAGCCAAGAACAAGAACCCTAATCTTAGTTCAGAGGATTGGTTGGAGAAATTTATCTTTACTGATATACACAAAGTTTTCTTTGGGGGAATCCATCAGGATCTATATGAGTGTCTATCTAGATTAGCAGATACCCAGTTCGAGATCCGATCTAGACCTCCTATGGTTTGGATGTCGAAGCTGATCAAGAAGTTCAAAAGAGTTGATAACACTGTATCACGAGAAGTAGATCATTGGTTTGATAGCACCATTGGAGGGTACATCACAGAGTTTTTTGTTGACAGAGTAGAGTCATACAACCAAGCTAAGTGATATTTCATTAAGGGACCCAGAGGAAAATTTTTACAATTCCTGAAGTTGAGACTCAAGATGCTATTGCATGAGAAGAACATGTTGAAGATACATTAGATTGGTCAGATTTAGAAAGGCTAATGTTCAAGAATTCGGACAGTGACAATGACACAGAAGATGGACATACGCACAGTGGGAGAGTGTTTAAATAAGCTCACCTTTTGAACCTTCTCAAGAAGAACTACGAGGAAGAAGGTTTATATAGTGGAGAAGAGGCAGTTCTAATAGATGGGGAGCATTCAGAACCTATTGGGATAGAGTAAGGGAAAGCGAAAGAGCTTCGTTGGGGAGAACCTTTAACCTCAGAAACTACATAGACTATCAAATTAAGTACTATTATCACTCTTATTGATTCAGTAACATTAAGCAATCAAAGTAATCCCAACCACCAAAGTGTCCAGAGTACTGTCAATAGTAGTCCACCACATATTCAGTCAGGAACCCTAGGAAGATCTATGGAACATGAGATGAGGCTTCCTATCTTTAGGGGAGATGGATCTGAAGATCTTGATCAACACTGGTTTCTATGTGAAGTCGTATGGAATATTAAAATTTCACTAACGAAGTTGTCAAAAGAACCCAGTTTAGTACCACTCTAAGGGATCACGCACTGAGTTGGTACATGAAGCTTGTCCAAGGAATTTCATAGCCTAAGCCACTGAATCAGATTAAGAATGTGTTGATTGCAAAGTTCAATAAACCCAAGTCAGAGTCACAATGTATTACAGAGCTGAAAGAGATCAAGCAGAAGGTGGTAGAACCTATTTGGGAATTCGATTAGAGATTCCAAACCTTAACAAGCCGATTCACTTTTTAGATCCTAGACGAACAACAAAAAGAATGGTTCATTGCTGCCCTCTTACCACACATTAGAGTTCCCCTGATGCAATAGAAGATTGCTTCATAGTTTGAGGTGCTGGAGATCTCCATGAAGTTAGAATCAACCCCTATGGGAGAATCCAACTCAGATATGAGTAATATCTTGAGTCAGCTAACTAATTTGTCTTTGTAGGTCGAAGATATGAAGAAAATAAGGGAAAAGATAAATGACAAGACATCTGGTGTGTCAGATGCATATCAGAAGTCCATGAAAAGGAACATTGTCCCATACTCAACGAATACTTGGCTTCTAGAGCTCCGATCCCTTTGAAGAAAGTCACCTTACCTTGGTACGAGGTATGTAAAAACATACATCGCCTTGGCAAGTGCTACTACATGCAAAATTATGCTCAGACACCTAAAAATTTGTACTGTACATTCTGTAATTCCATGGGACATGATGATAGGGATTGTAGGTCCTACGATCTCATGCATGAAAGGTCGAGAGACATATATAAGATTAAAGGAAAAGTACA
>JASDQU010684933.1:44968-62666 GCA_032191745.1 Picea mariana | reverse complement strand
CGTTTTTGGGCCTAGGGGACTAAATCTACAAAAAATGACACTTTTGAGTTAAGTTGTAATTGCATCCCATTATCCTTCTTACACTGTTGAGCCTAATTCCATCTCCCTCTTTCTCATTATAAGCCTCTTTCCCCAACAATTCTCAACATTATCCAAGCAGTGCCTTCCATATATCCTTTTCATATTGAAACCCCTTTAACAGTAGAGGAAACATTCCCTCGAGTGTCCATGTCTCGTATGTGTTTCCTTTCATTGAGCATAGGTATGTTCAACTTCTTGGAACTAGTTTCTTACTCGCAACAATCATTTCCTCTCATGTATTATAGCATTTCTTTTTCTATGAAAAAAAAATACGAGTGGGAAACAAATATTATCTCCTATCGACAATAGTCATGTCTCCTTTGAACATAGCACAAATTATTGAGTCCCTTTCATCCATGGTTTGGGTTTAGCAGGGCCTTAGGAAGTTGAACTCGTTACTTAGAGTATACTCCTCTGAATGGTTATTCTTCCAGTCCCTATGGAGATTTTTTTGATGCCTCCTATGTCACAACTTTTGTTAATGATGAGTGTTAAGTCTATGCTTCCTAAGTAGGGATGATTTTAAGGATGGAAATTTATTTTAAAATGTAAAATCCTTGACAAATCTTAATAATTCTCCATATGCTAACTATCAAAGATTTGACGATATTTTTGTAAAAATATTCAAATTTCTAAGGATTTTATATAGCTTTTATAATTTTTTGGTGTTTTTTAACATAAAATAATTTTATTCTATAGAATTTAGGTGAATCATTTTTA
The DNA here is from genome assembly GCA_032191745.1 of Picea mariana. Lineage (NCBI taxonomy): Eukaryota > Viridiplantae > Streptophyta > Pinopsida > Pinales > Pinaceae > Picea > Picea mariana. Next base: position 61,865 of record JASDQU010684933.1, on the reverse strand, counting down.
GAATAGCAAATATTGTTTTTGGAAAAACTATGGAAAATTAGCCCATGAACGAAATTTATCCCCTAAAATCATCCATGTTCCTAAGTTATTCATCTGTCTCATGCTCTTGTTCAAAGGAAGTATAAGCCTATGTCAGCCACACCTCAAAATTCTTGACTTTGCATGTCGGTTATACCCTTACAAGTGAATCTCAAAATCACATGAATTTGTTGTCCTACCTTCCACTCTGGGCCTACTTTCATCATTGGTAGGTGACCTTGAACCCAATAGATGGCATCTCTCCATTGGTTGCTAACTAGGGGGTTTACCTTGTGCTCGGTGACAAGAAATCTATTCACACATTGGGATTTATGCATTGTCTTGGATTCCATTATACCCTATTGGTGGTGTCCTCACCTTTGTTAAAAGTTTCCATTATTGGCTTCTAGTCAGAGGGTCTATTTCATGTACTACTTGCATCGAGTGCATGCAAGAGATGCACATGGTCATTAGTTCATGAACATCCTATTCATCTGTGCTCTTTCTAACTATCAATCTATTTCTTTGTACCTCATGTTGGATGATGATAGATTCCTTAATGTTATTCTTTTAGCGGGTCTCCTTCCATCGACTTTAGCTCATCTATTTTGGAATTGATATCTAGAGTTGTATGAGTACCTAGAGGCTTGCAGTCATGAGTGGCAGGTTCTCCCACCATTGACAGTTGGGAATACATCAATGTCTCTCAAGATCAATTTATTCTTCAAGTGTTCGACCTCAACACCATTATTCAGACTTGTTGAATATACCCAGTGCCTTGACACCTACTTTCATTATCGATGGTTTGTCTCTCATTTGTTAATGATATACCTCAATGATCAGTAATAAAACAACGTCTCATTGTGTTTGACTTCAACTCCTCTATTCACATGATATAAACTTGCACCTTCACTGGATAGTATAGAAGACCTCCAATTTATATTAAGAACACCACATATATTTTATTGTCTTTCATCGGGTCAGTACCTATTTGACTTTAGTGATCATGGAATATTAGCTTGTACTCCATTGTATATAGATATCTTCAATTGATTTTGGGACTATACTCCATTGTGTCTTGTTCATGACTATGACATCCTATGGCATATGCCTACTTTTTATTTCCTATTCATGTCCATGAAAAAATATTTTTTATATATCCACATAGATATGCAGTGTAATCAAGTTTGGAAGCCATGTGTACAGAGTCAATATGAATTGTAATATTCTCACGAGTGACTAGTTTTTCTAGTTGGATCCTCATTACTCCACTTCTGGAAATAATAATTTATTTAGACCATCACGATTTCTCCTCTGACCTCATACATTAAGGGGAATCTGTTATAGCAATTTTTACCACACTCCATGCATATTTCTTTGATGGTCTTCCATTTCCCTCTACAGACTCAAGTTTCCCCTTTTTGTTCATTCCATTGTAAAAAATTCAAATTTTTTTACATATATGTGGGCCATAGTTAGACAACTCGTGTATATGTAGGTTTCTCCATTATAGCCCACGTACATTAGGTTTTGTGCTCAAAAATTAAAAAAAAAATATGTCGAGTTTCCATGCCATATCATGATATCCATGATCCTTGACCTTCTATATAATGGAAATGCTTTGACTTGACCCTTCAATTTCATTTGGAGGCTATAAATTGATCCATATTCAAGCCTTGAACACATTCATCATTGAGAGAAAAGACACTCTGGAGAAATTTGACTTCATATTGAGTTTGCATCCCTTTGTCCTTGAAAGTTTGAACTTCTTATGTTCATCCCCCCAACTCTTTGTATCTTGATAAGAAGAAAATCAATTAATCCTACTACTTGTGAGCTTGTCGTTGTGGAGGATCGAAGTGGTGAAGGCCCAGCTGGAGGGACTTAGTTTCTCATTTATGATATGTGTTGTTATAGAAGTTTGTCCCCTATGTATTTATGTTGATCACATTGATACAAATACTCTTTTCTCATTCAGTTATATGTTGCAAATATTTGTATTAATTTCCATGGGCGTATTTGTTATATATGTTAATGGATTATGCTAGTTTACATGCTAATGTTCTATATACTTTCTATGTGTGTGTGTGTGTATCTTGGATATTGAGGACAAGTTGTAGGCATCAATCTTATGGGCATGAGCTCAACCATGGTCTTCTTTGGACATCCGAATGAGGTAGGATTCTAGCCATCTCTTGTTAGAATTTCTATTTATCTAGAATACTTGATACTAGAGTTGATTTTTGGGTGTTGTTCCATATTTTGTGTTTTACCCCTAGCCATAAATATATTTTCTTGTAACATACACACATGTAATTTATTGATTGTATTATCTAAACTCTTTCTTAACTCGCCCCCATTCCTAGAATTATACCCTCTCAACATGTTTTAATGAAACTCTAGTATTGTTACACCATTCTATAAGGGATTTGGTGAGAGGTGTTGTTTCCAAAAAGGTTTTGTATTTAGAAGAAGCACATGAGTATAAGAAGCACATGGAATTTCTAACAATCTAGGAATTCGGGTGGTGATCAAAGGGAGATAATGCACTTTATCACAACCTAAGAATTTATAAGATGAGTGGAATGAGAAAATGACCTAATTTCATAAGACTACCTTCAAAATTGAACAAAATTTCAATCAACCATTAAAAAACATGAGAATACTTCATTATTTTCTACTCTTCCTCATTTTCCTTGAGATTGATAAGGTTTTGTGGAATTTTAAAACCCTAGTATTCTTGGAATGCTTGAAGTCAGGAATATTTTCACAATAAAGGCATGCAATGGATGAATATAGATAGAACTTACCATTTCTCTTGCTCATTTAACCCATTATATGAGGATAAATTATAAATTTAAAAATTAAATACATACACTTCTCAATGTCATATCAAGCCCATCTTTCTGAGAATCATTGGGTGGTGTTGAAAAACATTGTTGTTCTCATTGATGGGCCTTCCCATTCCTATGATGTTTTGGATAAATTGGGTGACACAATGGACACAATCAGAATTCATTCATAAATTAATTTAAAATTGAACCAAAAAAAAACAACACACATATCTCAAAATAGAACAAAAAATAGTAAGCATACCACATACTTGTCTACATACATATGGTCATTCAAGTAGACCATTGGGATCATTTATAAAACTAATGGCCTCCATTTTCCTCTCATGCTTAGAGTAAGGTAATAAATATCATACCTTTGATGAGTTATTCCTTTGCATTGTTTGTAGTTGGAGGTTTGTACCAATAACTAAGTTCCTAAAGAGGTATACAAATTCACTTAGTCTATAATCTTGAAATACATAGACACCATTCTTCGATTTTATTTCATCATGTGTCATATATTCTCCTTTAATAACCATTGACCCAATAAGAAATTGAATGACTTCGAAGTTTGTTACTGAGAGCATGAGGGTATGCTTTCCCTATGAGAAATTTGTCAACCAATAATTAGTTCCCCATTCATTACCTTTCGGGGAAACCCCTATGTATATGTTTCCTACAAAAGATGGAGTGCCAACATGTGAGTCCACTAAATGAAAAAGGCATACAATATTAATTATAGTAATTTAATATTAATAGAATATTCACCGAACCTCATTGTACGAGACCTAAGACGTGATCATAATCTGATGAAATATTTTATTGTTCCTCCTCCAATTGGGGTAATTCCATATTTATACAATGACCAATGGGGAGTGATACATGATCCTATATATCAACCTAATATGTGGAATCACAATCATCTTATTCATTACTACTACATGGACCACAAAAGAAAGAGAGGTTTCTCATCCATTTCAACTAGTGCATTGTCTGATGTTCGAATTGAATGGAATCCACAAGTGCCCTGGATTGTTTTTTATCCATACCATTGTGGTAAATCTACATAGACCACCTTCCAAAAATATCTATGTACATTTACTTTCCTGATTGATTGGTCTTCTCTCCTTCTTGTACCCTCTTCCATTACTGAAAAACACCATTCAACAATGAACTTTTCATCTCAAATGAGGGAAAGAGTTATGAGCTTCATTTATTTCTTGAATAACGTTGTTTTGATACATGTGTCTACTCCATCATGCTCCCCTTTCCTATGCCTGGACTCAAAATAGTTCCAAATATGTGGTACCTTATATTTTTTTTAAACATACACAACCATTAAAATGCATGAGAATTTTTGAACTGGCCCACACAACCATATGACCAAATCCAATGTTGATCCATTTATATGTTATTCTCCTTCAAGTAATTGTAAAGCAAATGAAATAAATTATTTGTGTAAGATAATTCATGGCACCAATCATCACTTATGTAGAACTGAAACTCCTTCAATATAATTTTTTTTTCTTCATTACTATCTATCCCATGCATGTATGTGATATGAACCATTATGTTGACCTACTCTAAGTGATAATATTGACTTTGAATATTATTTTTTGGATGAAGGGTGTAGTTCTCAGCAAAATCAACCACTGATAAGATATTACCAATGAGAAATGTATATTTTAATATACTAAAATGCTCGTCCTTTCATCAAGCCACGTGACCATGTTGAACATATTGTTGAGTCTTTTCGAAGAAGTACTTGATGAAATCCCATACTCGTACCTAGGAAGTCACCAATTGTATCTTTTTGCTTTCATTTCCAATGTCAATATCATACATGACATATTTAAATCTTTGTAGGTAAACCTACTTCCTCCTCATTCATACTCATCTCTCACATGGCTGCACTTTCTCAGTAATTCCATTCCACCATACCTGGGGCATGTCCCATCTAAGAAATATTTTTGATAGAATGTACAACCCTCTGGAATTGTACACAAGATGCATGAACAAGGGCGTTATGAAATACATGAAATATATTTGTGCATGTGTGTGTGATAATAATAACCATACTCAATGTGGTATCGACAATAACATGTGTTACAGATTATGTTTATCTGAATATATTAAGGCTTGCATTTATGGAAAGATCTTTGGCCCAAGTTAAATGCACTATGTACAGTCCTCGATCTCTCATACAATTATGTATGTGTCATGTCAAGAAAGTGTTTATAGTGGGGTTCACATTCCCTAGATACCCTTATCAATTTTAGTACATATTTTCTATTGGAAGAAAGCCTAGTGTTCTCATGCCATAGAGTTTGTACTAGTCCCTTAACTTCTCTGATTAACTTCATGTTAGAACGAGGTAGCCTACTAGTGAAGGCCCACAAATCTATTTTTCCACCTATGTCGAGGCTAGATTGTCTATTATAATACTTTCAAATGGTTTTGATATTGCATTTCATGATATGAGAGGTTTGTTTGAGAAGACAATGTTTTCTTATGATCTTGCTAACAATTGATTGTGAAAAGACACGCTACTCTACATTATGATCTTTAGAATGAGTTTTCTTACCAATATTTTAAAAATCATCCACAATGTTTCAAACAATATGATGATTTTTTTATGAAATTTTAATTGCTTTAATGCCTAAAAATATCCTAACAGCAGTCAAACACCTAGATTTTAAGAAAGACAAAAATAATAGACATTTAGTTGCCTCAAATCTTGGTACAAAATATTCTTTAATAAATTTATTTGAATGATAAAAAATAGTTCGGTTAGGTAATTTACCTTCAAGTTATGCTAAACCACTTTCATCCACCTGAATGTGTTTAGGAGTTCTTCCTTGCATAACGTTCATTTTATGTAATGACCCCTCCATTACAACAACAAACAATTATTTTTTTTGTTTTTGCTATGCATTAGAAAATTAAAATCGTCATGACATAATTAATAAAATCACAAGCTACACATCATCATAATTTAATAATGACACATTCAATGCATTAACATGATTAACAACGACGCATAATCAATGCATAAACATGAGTGACGCAATTCAACACAACATGATCAAATGAAGAAAACACAATAAATGATCAACCACATCACTGAGTAATAAAAAAATACCATTCCAACCTACCCTCCATGGTTAGGACCTTCAGGACACATAAGCAATGCTCAAGCGTAGGATTCGTTCGATTGATTTTGACCACTTAAGGTCTCAAGGTTGGTGATTGTTTTGAGAAACAAGGAAGTGTCTAATTCCCTTAATCAATCACAACTCATAACTCTAGTATAGATATCAGTCATACATCAACCTTTTACATGGCACAAGAGAAATATAATTACCAAATCAATCATACATCAAGAATATTTAATGGTGCAATAGTAATCTAGTTATCAATCCATCATACATCAACAAAATTTAATGACACAATAGTAATAGTTATTAAATCAATCATACATCAAAAATAATTAACGACGCAATAATAATCATCAATTTTATTCATGGCACAAAGAAATCTAATCACATAACCAATCATACATCACATTAATTCCAAGGCGCAAGAGAAATCATCAATTTTATTTTCATACATCAATATTATTTTCAAGGCACATGAGTAATCTAATCACTTAACACCATCTGGGTATGAATGACTAATTGAGGTGGGTCAATAAACTTTAACTTGAAACATAACCATCATAACTATAATTTATAACCCATAATCAATTCACACATAACAAGGACAATTTCACAACCTATAAGGCAATCTTCTATCACTAGTATTATAGTTTTTCCATTACTCTATAAAAGGTAAATATACCCAAGTTACGATAAACTCAATTCTAATGCCTCGAAAATATGTAATCATCTTAATTAACTTACCAACTTAATATCAAGATCCAAAATTTAATTGGTAGAACCATTACTAGATAGTGCACTTATATCCATCTATTCTTATAATAAAGAAAAGTTCTTTTACATTAAATATTTTTACTATTTATATGATAAACTAAAAGAATTTAATTAGCTTCTTATGGAAGATACCATTAAAGATTATTCCATACAAGATTACAATATCTAATCCTTAAAGTATGTAAAGATAAGTCATGAAGATCCTCTTAGTCTCAATACACATGGGGAGGAGCTATTACATAAATCACTCATGTATAAGATGACCGTATCATAGCATAAGGTAAAAATACAAGGGTGGTGTAATACATGCCCTTAAGAATATTTAATAGATAAGGGCTTAGCTAAGTATCAAGAATTCTTAGGTCCCCTGCATATTCAATTGTAAGAAAAGGGAGTCCAATCATAAAGAAATAAATCGAACAATATTTATACGTCTATTTAAAAGGACCTTGAGGAAGTGAAATCATAATAATACCATTTTTCGACTAAATGTACAAATGTAAGATCCCAACTTTCTAATAATGATAAGATAGGTGTATGCCTAGTCCTGGACAAACTTCATAAATGGGAATATTTATACTATGTTGCTTGCTTCAAGAAACCTTATTCTATAGATAATAGATTCTCATTTAATGGATGGAAGGGATTGTGAAAATCCACTCTTAGTCTTGTATATGAGAATATAACTTGTATATGAAGAATATATTTGAAGAGAATTTCCAAGAAGGAAAAGATATTGTAAGAGAAATTATTTTTAAAGTAATTAGGATTTTGTTTTTCTTTTAAAAATATGGAGATTTAGAAAACCAACGGAAACCCTCGGCTGGTGTACTACGCGTCGCTCGAGCTGAGTGAGTGAAGGGTAACTGCACACGTCACAGGGTTGAACTGCGTTTTACACAGAACGATTCAACAATGAATACCCAAGCACGCTACAGGTAGTCGCTTGGTGCACAATGAAGACGTAGAGGTTGGGAGTCTGCGGGCTGCCTGGCTAAGGTGGCAACGCCCTCACTGAATCTCAAGCAATCAATATATATACAGACTCCGCTTCTCAAATCTGAGTGGGTGATCATCCACGACAGTCACTAGGCTGTGCATGCACACCAGGAAACAAGGGAGAGCCATGCGAAAATGCGTCCAAGCTCAGAATTTGTTTCTCCACTCCCTTCCTCCCAGGCTTACTCATTCGATAAGGTTCAAGCGATCTACAGGGTCGGTTTTAAGTACAAGCTAGGATTCAAGGACCCACCCGACCCAGGGGTTTAACCATTGAAATGCGCAAGGGCCTGTACCAACTCGTAATTTCCAACGGGAGTAACCATCAGGAATTCAAGGAGTTCCAGTCAGATATGAGTTTGGGACTGGGCCGGGGGTGACTTACAAGGGCTCCCCCAACCTGATACGCTGACCGGCAGAAATCACACCGCCAATAAAACAAAGAGGGGGGGAGGTCTGTGATTCGGTTGCACAATTATGAGGAAAGGAAATGGATCCACTAACCTATCATATGGAACCCCCACAGAACTTTCTCAGATTTCATTTCTAATTGTTTAGGCCACCACGCATTTCCCTTTCCAGGAATTCCAACCATTTACAAGAATATAAGCGGGACGACGAGTTTCGTTTGGGTTGCCAGGACAATAAAATTTGTAAACAATTGCATTCAAATGTTTAAGCATCAACCAGGAAAAGTTCCCAAACAAGCAAACACAGATTAGCATTTAGAAATAGAAGAATGCCTCCCTAATGAAAACTTAATATCATTGAACAGTGAATGTTATACGGAAGCAGAAGATCCCATTCAGAAACTCGATTACATGAATATTGTCTCGGATTCATCAATTTACCAAGAATTCAAGATAGCATAAATTTCGTTCCATAGTATATTGCGTCAAGTGACGTTGTATTGAATGGAGCAAGACCTCCCACTCATGTAAATCATGATCATACATATGCATAGAAATAAAACAGATTGCAATCAATATCGCCTTCGTTACAAGCATTCAATGTTACAACATTTAGAATCTATCAACATAGTAAATAAAAATACCATAACCAAGGAGCGATTGAGCATGTTCGTTCCTTCCGACCTCCCACTTGTTAATCATTGAGACTTCATCGATACCTCCCTGTCAACACAAGGGGTATTCTTCTTCCTTCTTAGCCCACAAGGGGTACTTTTCTTCCTCCTTAGTCCTCTGAGCCGCAAAGGGGCCATGCACACACACAACCAGAATTCCTCTAGCTCCCAACTTTCTTTGCAAGGTAGAGGCACCACTCTCTCTCAAGTTGGGTATCCCAACTCTCACAAGTAAAACCAGTCAAAAATTTTGTAGCATAGCTTTACTAATAACCAGTGTGATCCATTTCTCATCTAAGCCATTTGTTTTATAGAATTTCTCCATGACACATCCCCACTTGCACAATTAATTCACTTTTTAATTAAATAAATTAGAATTATTTTCCCCTTTACACTTGTCATCTGTAATATCCCATTCGTTGCGGCTACCAGCAAAGCAATTTTTTTTTTTTTGTTTTTAGGCAAGAAGGCGATGATGACAACAGGTGAACCACTCAACCTGACCATGAACACACACCCGCAGAACAGGCAACAGACAACTATGACTCCACGCACTAGCACGGGAGCAACTAGCGAACATGTGTAAAGCAGCAGAGAGAAACAACTACCCGCCCGACACAAACATGACCGCACCTACAAGCTAAGGGACAACATCCTCTTCCCGACACAACAGCCTCGACGACTAGTTAAATAGAACCTCGATGGCACGCAAAAACCAACGCAAGAAAGCGTTACAATCCCAACGCCAACAACAACTACAATGAGCAACAACACCCACTACGGGGAGCACAGACTCTGGCCAAGTTTTCATTCGCCTCTATCCAAAAGGGAGTGCAATGATCCCCTCATCAGGAATCATGTCGTCGCCAAGTGAAAGGCGCGACAATAATTGTGGCGCAACAACAACAGGACCCTCGACCCCAGCTAAAATCAACGCGCTAGGAGATCAAGGACTACCTAAACACCTAACAAATAACCCCCACACCCAACGACAAGTCAACAAAATGACTCAGACATTCAATCAACACAATAAATTTTCTTGCGCAACAAAATCAAACTACATGCCCTAAACAATTTATTAAGGTACCTATCCTTAAAAGAAAATTAGCAATAAAAGATAATGGTGTAATTAACGATATTAGTATTTAACCAATAAAGTTATCAAAAGGATAAAGGCTAATAAAGAAAAGACATCGTGGATAAATTGGGTTAACACAGATCCTTGCAAGATATCTTATCTTTATATCTGGTTGGTCTTAAAATAGTTGATGGTTGATGCAATAAAAGATAACAGTATTAATATACCTGTACGAAATCCTTAAATTGATTAAGGTAAAAGATAACATCAAGATTACCCTAAGGTATCGCTGTCACCATGAGTAGATATAAAGTTGGGAATTTTATCCAAAATGAAGAATTTAATACGCTGTCAATACACGATTAACATACCATGTAAAAACATTATCTATAGCCATGTAAAAATGTTATTTAATACACTATCAATATACAAGTAAAAACACAATTTAATACGTTGTCAAATACAAGGTAAAAACGCTATCTAAAGGCAACTAGATCACAGTCAAGATATGGCCACTAGCATCTTCGGGGAAAACAGTAATGTAGTGCATTCAACACACATGACACTAGTCTTGTAAAAACATCAACCTGAGCAACAGGATATTAAAAACGTAGAGCTTAAATTGATATTCCTCAACGCTGACATTAGGGTAAGGACGTCGTCTGTGAGGAAGTCAATTTGTGGTTACAATAAATACTAATTTCCAACAGACCTTAATATAAAATTTGTTGTCCCTTAAGCATAACCTTTCTGCCATTGATAGAATCACTCCCCTACCCAGTCTTGCGGTGCATTAAACTCACCCAACAGATCCACGGTCAACGTAGCCATCAATTGTTGAGTTTTATCACCCAACGGACACTGAGTTTATTAATGCAAAACACACTCCAATGTAAGTTAAAAACCCTATTGAAATGCACTCAACTTAATTTGAAATTACAGGTCTCTCACGCTACACGTATCTCTTAAATTAGACCGTTGGGGGAACATAGATATGGCCCGTTCTATCCACTGCAACTAAGTGGGTGTCTCTTCCATTAAAATACAATCACATTCGGTCTGAAACCAATGCATTGTAGCCTACGACTATCACCAAATATGACAAATGAATCAGCATTTGACAATCGGGGAGTGAGTGTCAACTGTCAATAATTATAAAATGAATCAATCAACCTTTATTGAGCATTTATATTATTTATTTTTGACATCTATTTTCTCCTCACGATTCGGCACCAAGAAGTATCAATTTTCTGCTCCTTAAACAATCATTCATTAGGATTAGGATTTGAACCATTGCTAACTACAAAATTTAGATTAATTTCAAACTTCTTAATCTACTAAGATAATCAAATTACAATTTAGTAATACCATTCTTATTTTTAGAAGACTGCGTACACAGAACCTCCAATTTCGTTAATAAAGTTTTACCTCAAACAATTTGCCCTTATAAAAAAAAATAAGGGTTAAGTAAACAGTAGTTGTTATCGCAGTCATTGGAACAGTAACAAAATCGCAGCATAAGTCAATGGAACAATAACAAAATCGCAACATAAGAATTCACCATCAAGCAATGAATTACAGAGGCATTTCGTGGTTGAATTTGTTAAGAGAGGGAGGTAATTTCGCCATCAAAATAATGAATTGCAGAAGGATAAATTCGAGGTAATGTGTATTGAAACACAGAGGGTAATTGCCATCAAACACAATAAAACACAGAGGTAAAATATCAATGCACAGCCCAAGAAAACACGGAGATTAAATGCAGAAGATAATAAATGGTTCGTTACGGAAAGAAAAACCACCTCAGAGGTAATCAACGCAGTAAGGTGCAAGACCATCAATCAGCCAAGAACAATCAAAAGGGGTACACGGCTGGCAAGAAAATCCTTCGCTCATCATCCACGCATAGGAAATCAGGGCGTATAGATCCATAGGTCTATTAACACCAAAGTGACGACCATAGATCAGGCTCCTGGCCGACTACTCAGGCATTGACTGATGAGATAGGGACGAAGTCATAAATAAACCGCAATCATCACCAATAAATAAACCATAGGACGGTCAAGACATGTAAGGATCGAGGCCATGGGAAACAATCAACAACGAGCTAAAGGCTATGGGGGGGGAATTTTAGTCATCAACTATAATGCTAAGACAATCATTTTCTTTACCCAATTAAACATACAAAACTAAAAGCATAAATCATACTAACAATCTACCATGCATAAATAAAGGAAGCGTACCATAGCCCAAGTTGTCCTCTCTGAGTTGATGTCCTGTGTGCTCCATGCAACTCTCGCTTGCCGACCGATGAGACTTCACCAGTACCTCCCAGCCAATGCTAGGGGTACTATTCTTCCCCCATAGCCCCCCAAGCTGCAAAGGGGCCATGCACACTAAAACAGAGAGCAACTAGCTCCCAGCTCGCCTCGCAAGGCTGAGCTACCACTCCTCACCGAGCTAGGTATCCCAACTCCCACAAGCTAAGTCAGTCAAGTATAAATTTTTGTAGTGTAACGTTACGCATAACAGAAGAACCCCCTCATCCTTCTCCTCCCTCCATTATATAGAGTTTCAAAGTCCTTTACATTCCCAAAATCCCAATTAATTTAATGTTTAATAATTTAATTCATAAAAATATTCCCCATACAAGTGTCACCCATCCCCTTCATTCCTCCATAAATTAATTTCATTAATTAATTAATATCCCCTATTTCCCTCACCCAACTAAAATCATTCCTAGAATCACTTCTAGGTGTCCCCATAGTCCCTTACAAGTTTTAATGACTTTCCCCCTTATTAATTTACTAATTGAGTTTAATTTAAAAGGTTCTTAAATGCTATATACCTTACTAAGTTAGACTTTATGCTTTTTCCTTGGGTTTCCCCTCTCTTTTTATGTTTCCTAATTTTTCCTAGTTTCCTAATCATTTTAGATTTCCCTCTTTCCCTTTTTTATTTAAAACTCAATTTGGCAGGTGTAGAAAATTAACTTTTTCCCCTTTTTCTGTTTAATGAATATTTTTTTTAACTAGCATAATATAATAAAACAATTATTTCCCTTTTTTTAATTTTATCCCAAAAGATTTTTATAAATCGATTTAATTCCTTACCCCCTTCTTGTCACAAGATGAATGATGATTATCATTATTATTTATATATGTTTTTTATTATTTTGTTTAAATAAAAAGATAAAAATTTTATCACAGGTATCATTTAGACCTAGACTTTATTTTCCTAGGCTGGGCGACAATTTATTAGGGGAAATGTTTTAAATCTTCCTTAACATGTTATTCTTCCTAAGGCCATCTATGTTTATCCATATTAAACAACAACGCGATGTGCCCTTCAAGACGCACTAGGTGCTCCAAGGGTGTCACTCACCTCTTTCAGTTTCTCTTCGGCGACATGCCCTTTAGGACGCATTAGGTGCTCCAAGGGTGCCACTCGCCTCTTTCCATTTTTCTTGCATGACATGCCCTTCAGGATGCACTACATTCTCCAAGGGTGCCACTCACCTCTTGACTAACTTGGTAGACATATAAAACCCCTGGAGTCAATACTCTGCTAGGTGATCTTGTGGGAGACTAACGGCCTCTAAGGAATAAGGCCCCTTCCTTATTGTGCACCCCTTAGAATCATCGTGAGTGACTTTCACAGTCGTCCCTCACGACATCGTGGGTCTTATCGAACTAGGTAGTCGTTAAACTGCAGTTCCAGCCATGGCGGGAGTTCTAGTAGGTTGTGGTGGGGCTATTGTCCACACATCTTCCTCAACGTCTCTGGTAGTCATGTGTGACCCCTCTACTCCACATGTGAGTCTGGTCGGAAAGCTATCGTTAGCCTGCATCATCGACGAATCATGTCATAAATATATCCATAATCATATCATCTAATAAGATGAACTAATATCACATAGAAAACAATCAAACCCCAATATTTCACTCCCCAACTCGATCTAGAGTCCAAGGGGTTCCATTGCTGCCTCTGCATCCTCGAGGTCCAAAATCTTGCACACTCAATAAAACTGAGTCAATAGCACCTGTCTATGTCAATGCAACAAAACAACATGTCATCAACCCATAACACCTCATAATCAAAAATCAAATGCTTAATAGTATAATAATTTGGATCGCTTGCGAGCAAGTGTTCTCAAAGAATAAGTTCACTCACTGTGCGCAAGAGTGGGATGTCACATACACCCCCTCTTGGTCTAAACTTTGTCCCAAAGTTTCACAGTATAAGTGTCGAAATAATGTGTATCACAGTATCATAAGTCTATCTATCAAACAAAAATGGAAACTGCTAGCGCATATCATATGCGTCCTCCCAGGTTGTCGATTGCGGACTATAGTTGTCCCACTAGACTTTGACCTAATCTACTTTTTGACATCATAGTTGTCAAATTCAATGATCCAGGATGCGAATTGGCTCAGCCATGAGTGCCCCCTCGTTTGATACCTGCAAGGAAATCATGTCAATAGCAGGTGTAGGATCACTAATATAATGTCTCAAAATAGATACGTGAAAAAAAACATCATGCATATGCCTCAAGGAATCAGGCAAGGTCAGTCATTAGGCCACGAGCCTCTCCCTTCCAAAATATCGTAGGATCCCACGCACTTAGGATCTAGTTTATCCCCTTTTCCAAAATTGATTGAACTCTTATGCAGTTTCAACCGCAAAACTACTTGATCGCCACATCGTAACTACGGTCGACACGATGTGCATCAACATAACTCTTTTGTTGATCATGTGGCTCTTTAATCCTTTGTTTTATAGTTTTCATTTAATATTCCATTTCTTGGGTCGCTTCCGGTCCCACCAGGACCTTATCCTCAAGCCGATCCCAACTCAAAGGCATTCGACATGGTCGCCCATAAAGAAACTCGAAATGCACCATCTTAATGGTGCTTTGGTAGCTATTGTTATAAGCGAATTCTATCAATGGAAAGAATTCTTTCCAACACTTTTTTTGGTTGATCCCGTGCATGTGCAACATGTCTTCCAAGATTTGGTTTGTTTGTTCGATCGGCCCGTAGTCTCCAGGTGATACGCAGTACTAAAGTTAAGTTGGGTTCCCAAGGCATCTTGGAAACTAGTTCAAAATCGTCCAGTAAACACTGATCCTCGATTAGATATAGTCCTCTTAGGCACGCCATGCAGCCTCACAATCTCACTGATGAAAACTCTAGCTATGTCAGGTGCTCGATACATTGTATGCATAGGAATAACTGAGAACTCTTCGTCAGAGTGTTGACTACTACGAAAATCAAGTCATGCCTCCTTGTTGTCAGTGGAAATCCAACAATAAAATCCATCGAAATAACCTCCCATTTTGATTCTAGAATAGCGTGTGGTTGTAGTAATCATATTGGATGTCTATTTTCATCCTTTACCTACTGACATTCTAGACATCTGGCCACATAGTTTACTATGTTTGCCTTCATTCCTTTCCATAAGAATTGTTGAAATATTGTAACTGCAAAGAGTATTCTTATTATTATTGATATATTATTCATAGGATCAATCCCCATTATGGATTGGTCATGTCGATTATTGTAATAGGACCAAAACCCCTTTTGCGGATTGGTCAAAAGACAATTATAATAGGCAGAATAAGAAGTCGGCCCCAGTAGTTAATAAAGAGACCCAGAAATATAATAAAGGTGGGTTTACCCACCAGATTGAGAAGTCGACCCTACCAGTGAAGAGACA
Organism: Picea mariana; assembly: GCA_032191745.1. Classification (NCBI taxonomy): domain Eukaryota; kingdom Viridiplantae; phylum Streptophyta; class Pinopsida; order Pinales; family Pinaceae; genus Picea; species Picea mariana. The sequence goes on along the minus strand of JASDQU010684933.1, from coordinate 46,202 downwards.
CTTCACATGTACCAAACTTGTATAAATAAAGGAGGCTAGCGCCTCACTTGGACATAACTCACTTACTCAGTTTGAGAGACAATTTCTGATATGTCACCGGCAAAGGAGAGAGAGAGTGGTGCATATCTTGGAAAGGACTTTATGTTTTAGCATAGAGATCTCTTGGCATTGTATTGGTTATCTATAGTAAGGAAGTTTTGCTGGGTTTTCTTCCCCTAGAGGGTTTCCAAGGATAAATGTTGTGTCTCTTGTGATTGTGTATTTCTTAGTGATCTTGGATTATGCTATTTTTATCTAATGAAATGCAAACATCTATAATAATGGCTTAAACATTAACATGGTGTCAGAACCAAGCTGAAGGAAGCATCTTTCGCAAGAGAAAAACATCACTGTTGCAGTACCTACAAATTAGGGTTTTTCAAAAGTGAATCTTTTTAGCCCTAAAACTATCTAAAAATTTGTGCACTCCCCTAAGGATCAATTTGGCATCATCAGCGCACCTTTTTAGTGGCTAGATCTCCCGAAAAGTGAAACCCTAGTTTCACAAAGTACCAGAAAACTAGTACCACAAGTACTAGAGTACCAGAGGTACCAGAAGCACCAGTCCAGAAATCCATAGATCATATTTGAAGGGGAAAAGGTTGGATTTTTGAAATTCTGACTGCACCAACATACTCGCCTGAGCCCAGCGCATCTATCCCCTGGATCAGATTTTCAAAATTTGAAGTTTGAAAAATTAGGGTTTCCTCATAAAACCCTAAGTTGCAGTTGTAGTCTTAGAACCAGTTGCAGTTGCAGTACCAGTTGTAGTTGCAGCCGTAGAACCAATCGCAATCACCCTTGAAAGTTTTCTTAAGAGTTGGTAATGATTACCACTACTACCATATGGAGCCACTACCTGCAAATGCCATCAGAGGCATGTACTCACATATGTTTAATGGTTAAACCCTAAAGAGTATTTGCAGGAGAAGGGATCTCCTACCATAGATCCAGAAGGATCTCAATATCCAACACATTCAGAGGAATGATGCAACGTAGGTGTGATTATTCTGATATGCATCTATTTGTCATAACATTATCTTGATTAGTGTTACATGTTGAAGCTATGATCAAATTATTAGAAGGATTAAAATTTGATCATAGAGCTTATCCTCTAACCTAACCTTCTATCAAGATAGCGTATTGTCTCAGTACAAAAGACAGGTTGAAGAAAGTACTTGTCACTTGAGTGAAG
>JASDQU010684933.1:25765-37149 GCA_032191745.1 Picea mariana | reverse complement strand
AAAACAAAAAAAAAACATACATTAGTATAAAAGGTCCATGCTCAAGCTCAAAGGCTTGAGCGTAATACCTTTTAAGGTAGAGCCCATTTTTGGACTCATCCAATACATTCCCTTCATAATATTCTAACTCATAGGCTCCTTTTTCAAGGACATGTCTCATGATGTAAGGACCGTGTCACATGGGATTGAATTTTCCTACCCCCAATGGTTATTTAGCTTGGTCATAGATAAGAACCAAGCCACCGTCAGTGTACTTTTGGGGATGAACAGGCTTATCGTATTGGATCTTAACACACCATTTATTTACCTCAATAGCTACAGTGGCATATCGACATTTCTTGGTGATCTTCTCTAAGTGTACGAGGTGTTCTTCGAGATCGGTCATGTTAGGTAGGAGCTCGAATACCAACTCAAGAGAAGGGATTTCACACTCAATGGGAAGGATTGACTCCACTCTGTGGACTACTAAAATGGTGAGAAACCGATGGAAGTATTTACTATGGTTCAATATACCCATAGTGTAGGGTAAAACATCACGTGCCAATTATATTTACTTTCCCTGATAGTTTTTTTCAAAATGGTCTTGAGAGATTGATTCAAAACCTCTACTTGTCCATTTTCCTAGGGATAGTAGGGTTACGAATGATCATTTTTAAGCCCCAGTCTAGATGTTAATTCTGTCATCATCTCATTCTAGAAGCGACTTCCTTGATTTGTGATAATCTCCTTTGGGATTTCGAACCGTGTTATAATTTGTTTTAATATGAAAAATGTTGTAGTCTCTCCATCATATTTAACAATAGGAATTTTCTCAACCCATTTAGTAAAATAATCCATGGCCACGATAATATTATGATGCCCCCCAGATGAGGCTGGGTTGTAATCCATAAAATCCACCCCCCACTTAGTGAAGGGACCAATGATAATGACTGGGTGTAGAGGGGAAGGGTGCGAGTGCATATTATGAGTGAACACCTGACAAGGGTGAAAATTCTTGACCTACTTAACACAATCTTTAAAAGTTTATGGCCAAAAATAAACATATCAAAATATTTTTTGGGTTGTCGAAAGCTTGGATAAGTGACCACTACATGCCCCACTGTGGTAATCATTGAGAATGGATTCATCCTCCTCATGAGTCAAAAAAATATGAAAAATAACATCCACCCCTCGATGATACAATGTGTCATTGATAATGAGGTAGCTTTTGGCCCGTTGGTGTATATGTCGTCGGTCTTCTCTTGAAAGATGCCAGGGAAAATTTAGAGTTTGAAGGTAGATTAGAATATCTTTGTACTAGGGGTCTGAATATGAGATAAGGAAGATTTATTCATCAGCGAATGAACCATCCTGAAAAACATCCTCATAATGCCTAGGGAAGTTTGACATCAGTTCCGCAAAAACTAGCGACTTCTTGGATTTTGCAGAAGAAAAATCAAGATCAAATTCTTGTACTATCACAATCCATTTATTTTATTTCCCCCCTATGATACACCTTGCAAGGACAAATTAAAATGGATTGATATCAGTAACCACAGTAGTATTGCAGAGTAAGATATAGTGATGTAATATGTGAACCACATGCATGACTACTAAGGATAGCTTCTCTACATGAGAATACTTAAGTTCAAGACCAATTAGATTTTAGCTAATGTAATAGATAATTTTCTCATAGAGCTCTTCATATTCCTAAACCATAACCATACCAATCATCCTTTCAGATGCGACAATATAAAGAAATAAATATCTACTGTAGTTTAGGGGATTCAACAGAGGTGTCGATACCAGTAATTTCTAAAGAGCATGAAATAACTCTCGGGCTCGCTCATCCCATATGAAGGGAGTGTCCTTTTTCAAGAGACACATGAAACCCTTATTTATAATGGTATAGTTAGCTATGAAACAATGCAAGAAGTTATCCTTCCCTTGTAAACCATGAAGCTATTGAATATTGTGTGGGGGAGGAAATCGAAGTATTTCCTCAACCTTCATAGGATCCACCATGATCCCATGCTCAAAATCTATGAATCCCAAAAGGTGTCCAGACCTAATGGAAAAGATGCATTTGTGAGGGTTCAATCAAATGCGATAATAGCGACATATTTCAAATAATATTTGAAGTTAATTCGAATGATCAACCCTCTTTCGAGAGTGAGAAGTGAGATCATCTACATAGGCTTTGACAATATGCTTAATATAATGTAACATGGAGGTCATGGCACATTGAAATTTCTCCAACGTTTTTAGGACTGAAAGGTATTTTTTGGTATGCAAAGGTACCCCAAGGACAAATACACAACATCTTGTGTTTATCCTCGTGTTTAATTTGAATTTTATTATAACCTAAGAATCCATCCATAAAATAAAAGACTTCGCTTCCAGCACACTCATCAATAATTTGATTAATAAAGGGAGTGGGGAAGTTATCTTTAGGACATAATTTATTCAGGTCCCTAAAATCCATACATACATGGATGATTCCTTTCTTCTTATCTATGGGAATGATATTGGATACCCATTCGACCAAGGGAATAGGGTAGATGAATCCAACATTGAGCAAATTCTCCACCTCTACCTTAATAGCAAGAGCCTTCCTAGGATTTACATCTCTAAGTCATTTTCAAACATGTTTAGCATTCTAATAAGTTTTAATTTCATGTTTGACAATGTTTGGGTTGATCTCTAGCATCTCTTCACATGACCAATCAAATACGCCTCTAAATTCCATGAAGAGATTGATATAAATATGAATTTATTCATACGAACAATCAACACCAATATATACGTTTTCGATCTTACCAGGGGTTTGAGAGATGTTGATCGTGATGGTAAGGAAAATTTTTTCCATGTTTCCTTCAACATAAATACCATGCATATCTAAAAAAACCACAACATGACCAACCATCTCACTCAAGGTGGACCTAAACTCATACTGTTCAATCCATTCAAGCTCCGGGAGAAAATAAGATCTACGATGAAGATCATCCCAAGGCCTATCAGGACCAGACAGCCACTAATATTTCTTCATCTGAGGGTAAAGTATCATTGAGGAAGTCATGTGAACTAGATGAGTGTGTAGCCCATATGGGATCTAAGACAAGATCCACCTATTCCATCCGCAAGGAGGGAGGATTTGAGTCAGCAGTAGCTTCTTGCATAGCATGATACACAATATTTAATTAGGATATTGGAATTCACATCCCAATGTGTGAATGACCTTGATATGACATATCCAGAGAAGGTAGGGTCCATGGGTCATTAAGATATGAATTATGGAAAGTAATGAACCTAAATGATGATGGAGACTCACCGAACATGGAATTAATGTATGATATTGGCATCACGAAATTAAAAGTTCCCATGAAGGGGGAATGCATTATGACACCAATGTTCTTAGTTTCATGATGATAATTATCAATAAAGGGGACTGAATGTTCCACTAATGTAGAAGGACTATGATGCAAAAAGGAAAATATGTTGATCGTCACAACATTCCCTTCATGAGGAAAGCATAAAAAATAGAAAACTGATGACACAATGGATGTCATATCGTAAGTCCAATTACGCCCTAGTAAAATATTGTAGTTGAGAGGTGCATCAACCACCTCAACCTCGACCTCCACTATCTTTCTTCCTAACTGGACCAGGAAAGTATGAAGGATACCATGGGGTTTGAAATAATGACCATCGAATGCAGTGAACATGGTCAATGGGTTTCCAACAAGATAGAGACATTTTGTATGTCTAAGCACCTTCATCAATGATAGTATGCTTGATGTTTATATTCATACCCTCCACATGGATTTGAAAGGTTACATGGTAAGGAAAGAAAAGTTTGACATCTGCAACATTGAACTTGATAACCTTCGAGCCACTTGGGTCTAGAGCTCCCAAAGCAGTTAGAAAGGCATTCCTTTGTGTAGGACACGACTAGAGCACATCCAAATCCAACATTGTGCATGATGTTTTGGCCCAAATCCTCGATAATTGAGTAATGTTTAGTGTCTTTGGAATTAGGATTTTGGAAAGAGTTCTTAAGGAATCCTTTCAGAATATAGGGCGGAGGTTCCATATTATCAATATGCAAAGGTGTTTTTGGAGGAGGAGGCATTGGACCTACGAAAGGTTGGGAAGAACCATAATAACGAGTCTTGGTGGCTACACCATCCTTAGATTGGACCATATTGATGCATTTATTCCCACCATCATGTTCCGAGGTATTTTTACTTCCACTCGATGCATTTCAGGTGTTGGAGGCTCTCGAGTTCATATTTTGGTTATGTGGAAACCAGTTAGTGAGCACAATAGGCTATTGCACTATGAGCCTCAAGGCTTCCTCAATTTCAGGGAACAAGTGGGTAAGGTGATCATATTTAAAAATTTTACAGGGAAACTTCACCTTCCTCTTTTCTTTCTTTCCCTCACCAACATTATTATTATATTTATCATTATTATTGTCATCCTTGCCTTTATTATTATTATTATTATTATTATTATTATTATTATTATTTCCACCCTTACGATTATTACCATGAACTTTATTCTTGTTCCCTCCAAGTTGTTGGCAACCGGTTTGGTTCGACAACTGTATAAAATACACATCTTTCAAATGGGTGGTTGAGGACGAAGTCGTAGCTTGTTCTATTTTATATTGGTGAAGAGAAAAATCTTTCAGCTAGTTTGTCACTTGGTATGCAGTCTTTGTACTTGTGCACCCTATGATGTCATCAACACGAGGATCAATTTTTTTTCTCGGATCATAATGTGACTGCAACGCATTAGGGATAATTTCATAAAGCATCCCAAATTGAGAATATATGAGATCCAACTGTTGGGCTTTGAATATGGCCTCTTCCTCATATGTCACTCTGGATGTAGAAACATCCTTTGAAATGTAAAGCAATAAGGATTTGAGGAACCATTCCAATAGAAACTCTGGAGGAATGTAGGCTTTAATCAACCTCTTCTGTCATTGCCAATATTGAATATGATCAAATATGTGGGTGGTCGTATCTTGATGAAAAGTCAATAAAAGAATTTATGTCAGCATCATAATGAATCGATAGTTGGAAGTGGTTGAGAAAAACCAATACTAACTCATTGAAAGTTCCATAAGTTCCCATAGGTATCTTTATGTACCATTTTGTGTAAACCGCCACAAGGGTGCGTTGAAATAGTATCAAATGAACATAATCGTCATTAAGGGAGTTAGACAAGCACCATAGGTGAAAGGTAGTCAAATGATCACTTGGGTCCTCACCAGTATTTCCCTCAAACTTTGGAATTTCAGAGGGAAGCTTGGTAGGGAAAGGGGGACATGATGGATCATGATGCACTAGGTCATTCATTAATTTTTACGAGTCTAGTAGATTTAACGTGGCTAGAAAAGGGAGTCGAGTTTTTGGTGTCTGAGCCCAAGCTCTTGGGAAAGATTGGTTTTGAGATATTGCAGACCAACTATGGTTCTTGTATACACCATGGCCCTATTTGGCAGGATAGTATCCTCCTCCAAATTGATTCATAAAAGTTTGTAAGGGAATCATCACCGAGGAAGGCACTTGCGATGAGAATGCGACATGATAAGGGTTACTCATATGAAGATATATGTTGCCCATAGAAAAAGGAAATCCATGCGAGAGGTTTCCCATACCATACAATTGACTCCCCATAGTTGAATTACCAGAGGTTAAAGGGAGGTTTTACATGAGAAAATAATTCATAGGAATAGACATTGTGGAAGAAGGAATGGAGGAAAAGATATAAGAAGTAGAAGGACTCCCCATTTGAGAACTCCATCCTGGAAAAGTGTAGCTAGGATTTGGTCCAGAGGAATAAGTATTCCAACCTCCTACCATGGGAGTTAGTTGAGGGATATGACCCCCATCAAATGAGAAAGGAGTATAAGGAGGCATTGTTCCCCTAGACCCAAAACTAGGATTCACAAGAGACGTCGAAAAGGAGGATGACAAGTACGAAGTCAAGTATGGAATACCAAAAGAGAAAGGATTAGATTCCCAAGGCATTGAATGAGTACTATGATTAGATGTACAACTCAAGAATACAAAATGATTTGTTCCCATGGGCTGAGTAGATGCCATGGGTTGGGTAGCATTAGGTGAGGGAGCATTTGGAATCTAAACAAATGATGATGAGGGAGTCAATGGGACCCCATTAATCATAGTGGACACTAGAGTTGAAGGGATTTTCGATACATTCATATTTGACTCAGTACTCATGGTAGGAAAATTGTGAGTTTGGGTGGTGGAGATATATGTACTACATTTATTATTTCTACACCTTTTAGGAGGCAACTTCAGTAAAGGACCAAACCATGGTGGTTGATTCAAAAGAAAATGAGACCAGCGTGGAGGCTGGTCTTTCTCCACAATGGCTTAGAACTTGTGATGTAATACAAAATCCCAAGGACAACTAATAAACAAAGAGCACACTCCTAAATAGATCTAAAGGCCAATGAACACAATCATTATATGATGGATGAAGACACCTCCCGAACTAAAGAAGCTATGCCTCTCCCAAGAGGGGATGAGACTCATAAAAAATAGAGTGGAGGTAACAAAATCAATTATAAGGAATCTCATGGGATTCATAGCACAGTCGATCAGATTCCTCCAGAGAGAAAACACTCCATAAATTCAGTTTGTTGTCTAATCCCTATCTGACTCAGGGTACCTACAGAATAACCCATGCAAGAAACCTATGTGGATACCTAGGCCAAGCAACTAAAGTCACCATGGTATAACCAATGCTTGGGTGAGCAGTCGTAGGTTTGATTCACCATATGGGCATGGTAATAAAAGCCCAAAATCTCAAAATTATCACCTCTCAAGGAGGTAAAGGCACTAACGAAACCCCCAAATACGAATAGAACCCTAGAAATATCTCTGACTCTAGGAATGTATTATAGGGATATATTTGCAACCAACTTTGTGCAACCTCATGCTTAACTCTGGTGTGAACAAAGCCTCTCGAGGATACCAATTACACAATGGGTTTTGCCACTCCCTGGGTAGACACATACATTGAGTTTTATATCATTGGAGAAGTTTACTCACAAAATCCTATTCCAAGGCCCTAGGTCCTACACTTGTTCCTATACCCTGAAAAATAAAGTCATTTCTAATCAATTTTAATTATTCAACATTAATTTTAATGGCTTCTTTTTACTCAATAGGTGCAACTGTGAAACTGATGGTATAATGACTCATCATATATAAAAATAAGAAAATATAAAAACATTGCTAAGTACTAGTCTTGATTTTCAAAGAGATGGTATGCTTCTAAATGTTGTCCTCAGGAGGAAATATCTACAATTTTGATGAAGTGCAATCTTTCCTAACATGCCAAAACTAATGTAATACAAACAAAAGTGAAAATACTACAAAAAAAAATGAAAAAAAATAAAATTGTTTTGTACTTTCAATATAATGAAATGAAAATGCAAGGACCAAATAACAACCTCTCAGATAGACCATATTGTAAGCACAAAGAGACAAGCCAAGCAGGACACTAAGAAGTGACTACCAAGACCATAATGCAAGGACAACAAATGAGAAAAATGACAAGAAATGAGTTCTCCCAAAATATTCCCCAATAACGTAGCTTCCTATCACTCTGTAATCATTCAACAGTCAGGACAAGGACCTAAGAAGTCTCAACAACCAACAAAACTCACCCATTAAAAACTAAAATCAACCAAAAATACTCAAAATATAGTGTGTGAGACTATTCATGGAACAAAGGTGTATGTACGCTCCCTAAATACAAACATCACAAGTATGTACATGAATTTCAAGGGAAAACCCATGTATGCGAAAGAGGAAAATTCTTGGGAAAGGGTTAGGCCAAGAATCTTAGATACAAATCAAAAGAAAGGATGTCAAGCAACAAGCGACACAAAAACTCAGGAAAACAGAGAAAAATAAAATAGAAAAATCACCCAATACCTGAAAAGGGAGATCTCCCTAATGGAGTCGACATTTCTGTTATGAGGAAAATTTCTCTATGTTTAGGGGTAAACCACAACAGACATAACAACACCCAGAAATCAACTCTAGTCTCAATTATGCTAGATAAATAGAAATGATAACAAGAGAAGGATATAATCCTACCTCATCCAGATTTACAAAGAAGCCCACAATTGAGCTCACGACCAAAAGCTTGATGCTTGCAACTTGTCTTCAATATCCAAGATACACAAGAATATATAAATTATATAGAATATTAGCATATAAACTAGCATAATCCAAATGTATAACAAATATACCCATGAAAAGTAATACAAATATTTGCGACATATAATTCGATGGGAAAAGAGTATTTCTATTAATGTAATCAACAAAAGTACATAGGTGACAAACTTTTGTAACAACACATAACAGAAACATGCAACTAAGTCCTTCCATATGGGCCTTCACAACTTCAATCCTCCATAATAGTAAGATCACAAGTAGTAGGAGTAATTGATTTTCTCCTTCTCAAGATAGGAAGAGTTTGGGCGATGAACACAAGAAGTTCATACTTTCAAGGAAAAATGAATGTAGACTCAATGAAGTGATATTTCTCCAGAGTGTCTTTTCTCTCAATGATGAATGTGTTCAAGGCTTGTATATGGCTCAATTTATAGCCTCCAAATGGAATTTAAGGGTCTATTAAGAGATTTTCTAGTATATGGAACATCAAGGATCATGGAACTCGTGACATGGCATGGAAGCCCGACATATGTTTTTAATTTTTGAGCAAAAAAATCAATATACATGGGTTGTAATGGAGTAACCTACATATATGCAAGTTTTCTAACTGTGGCCTGTGTATATGTACAAAAATTTGAATTTTTTTACTCTAGAATGAACAAAATGGGAAAACTTGAGTCCGCAAAGGGAAAGGGAAGGCCATCAAAGCAAGATGCATGGAGTGGGGTAAAAATTGTTATACTAGTGTGACGTGTTATAATGCACTTAATATCAATAATAGAGTCTACAAAAGTGATAATGAGCCCCAAAACACTAGCTATCAAGGAGAAAGAGATGTTGTATTAAAACTTATAAATAGAAACAATGTACTTCAACATGCAACAACTTTGTAACAACAACAAATAAATGATATTAATTTATTGAAATGCAATGAAATATGTGTGTTAAATTCCAAGTAAAAGGACAATCAACCATAGAGCATTGATTACTACAATAAAACTTTTAATACAGATAATGATACTTTAGCAGTGACAATTTTATAACAACAACAAGGAAACTTGCTTTAACTCAACAATGTAACCATGCAAATTATGCTCTATACCAATTAGAATGCAAGTAAAATGGTAGAGAATGATTATGTGCTTGAGTTATTGTGAAATAAATTTATTTGGATGCAATTTTCTCAATCCCTAATGGTTTTAAAAACATTTATAAAAACAACAAATAAATGATGAAGTATGCAAAGTGTTGGAACTATGAGGGTTAGATGACATTGGAAATGGCACATTCACTAGCATCACAAAAGTTGAACCTAGTTGTTTGAACATTATGTTGTGCTTCATCTTAATATCTAGTGAGATATAACCCTTGCAATTTTTTTCTCTCAAACCCTAATGGAAGTGAATGATGTATATGTGGTGAAACATACCTTAATGTTGTTGGAAAAATCTCTCCATGATGTTGTGTGAAAAATGGTGGGTTTTTTTTTACAACCTAAACCACCAAGAAAATTTTGAATTCTAGGAATGCATTATTCATGAAGAAATAACCCTGGTATATGGATTCTTCCTTTGCACAAAATAGTACTCACTAAAGTTTTCCAAATATACCATGAAAATGTCTAAGGTGGTTGTTGTAGGACTACTTTATGAAGCTTGAAACTTAGAATATTCAAATAGGGCCTAAGAAATGTAATTACAGCAAGATTCAAAACCATACCATGAAGGATCCACATCAATAAAATATAACACACCAAAGGGTTCACATTGGCACATTCACTAGCATCACAAAGTGCAATAGTGTTTCCAAACACTCCAAGTATACTAGGGTTTCCAAATTCCAAATTTTTTTATTAATATCAAGCGCTTCTTTACTCCTCTAATATTTCTCCCAATATATAGAAAATTTTTTCAAGAAATCTAGCAATGAAGACAACAAGAGAAAATGATAATGAAGAAGAATATACAATATTGAAGAATTCTCATGTTTATTTATTTATTTATTATGGTTATGGAAATTTTCTTCAATGTTGTTAGTATTCTTATATAATTAGGTCATGCGAGCATTCCACACATCCTATGCTACTCGGCTGTGATAAAGGGAATGATCTCCCTCTTGTCATCAATTCACTCATCCTACCACCATATTGGTGTATGCACCATTTTATATGTCACTTAGTGAAAGCTTCTGAAAAAAAATTAGACACCTTGTCTCTATGAATCCTCACTCAATTTCATGTGTTCTGAGAATTACCAATTCTTTCCAATATGGGAAATGGAACCTTCACTAAAATAATAATAGTCCAACCTACTTGTTCAAATAATAATTGCATTGGGATTTTATGCCCCCAAAACAAATTGCCAATATGTTCCTGAATGGCTTGAGGCAAGTTGAAAATCACCATAAAGCACTAACATGGACTTGGATAGATGAAAAACCATTTTTAATGGACTCAGAGCACTGAAATATAGCTAGGGGACCCCTCCCCTATGATTCCATTGTATGTAAAACACTTTGTTCGAGGATATTTGAAACTAGGGTTTTTCTAAGTAACACACAATGCCATTTTTGAACTAGGGGTTGATTTTGAAGAACACCATTTCAGGAAATTGTGGGTAGCATGGTCACATGAATCTTGGCCAAAAATACTTGTGGGAGCTTACAAAACTCAGTTATGTCGCTCGGTTAGGATTTTATGCCCCTGGACCAAATTGTCAATATGTCCCTCAATAAGTTGAGGAGGAAATTTGAAATTCACCATAAAAATCTAACCAAGCCTTGAATGGATAAATTGTTAGTCTCATTGGACTTGATGCACCAGATTAAATATATGGGAACCCTCACTTGTTACTTGTTTTCCTAGAAAATGGTTTGTTCGAGGATCTTCGAAACTAAGGTTTTTCTCAATAAGGCATAATGCAATTTCTGAACTAGGGGTTGATTTTGAAAAACAATTTGTCGGGTGATTATGGGTAGCATGGTCATGTAGTCCTTTGCAAAAAAACATAATTGGAGCTTACATAAATCAATTATGTCTCTTAGTTTGAATTTTATGCATTGGGACCAAATTATCAATAAGTCCTTGAATGGCTTGAGGAGGAGAGTCATAACTTTCCATAAAACTATAACCAACCTCCAATGGATGAACCATCAATTTATTTGGACTCCTGACAC
>JASDQU010684933.1:1546-25715 GCA_032191745.1 Picea mariana | reverse complement strand
GATTATGGATAGTGTGGTCACATGGGCCTTAGACAAAAAAACTTGCAGGAGATTATAGAACTCAATTATGCCACTTGGTTTTCATTTTATGTCCCTAGACCAAATTGTCAATATGTCCCCGAATGGATTGAGGAGACAAGTTACAACTCGCTATAAAACTCTAATCGGGCCTCAGATGGATGAATTGTCAGTTGTGTTGGAATATTGAAAATAAATTGTAGATAGGGTTACCCCTCCCCTATGATTTTGTTTCCTAAAAAATGGTTTGTTCAAGGATCTTCAGAACTAGGGTTTTTCTCAGTAAGGGACATTACAATTTCTGAACTATGGGTCAATTTTTAAGAACATTGGTAAGATATTCAGGGTAGTTTTGTCACATGGGACTTGGCCAAACACACTTGTGAAAACTTACATAACTCAATTATTCCTCTCAACTTGGATTTTATGCCCCCATAAAAAAATGTCAATATATCCCTAAATTGCTTGAGGGGGCGAGTTTCAACTCACCATAAAACTTTAACTGATCCTTCGATGGATGAATCGTTACTTGCTTTTGACCCCTCCCTTGTGATTTTGTTTCCCATAAAATGGATTTTTCAAGGATCTCTAGAACTATGGTTTTTCTCCTTAAGGGACAATGGAATTTTTGAACTAGGGGTCAATTTTGAAAAATATGGTTTTAAGAGATTCTAGGTAGAATGGTCACTTGGTCCTTGAAAAAACACATTTTAGGGATATCACATAACTCGACTAAGCTACTCAATTTGAAATTTATGCCCCTATACAAAATTGTCAATATGCCCCTGAGTGGCTTGAGGAGGCAAGTTGCAACTCACCATAAAACTCTAACCATGCCTCTGATGGATGAACAATTACTTGAGTTAGACTCCTGAAACCTGATTATAACTCGGGGGGGCTACCCTATGATTTTGTTTCCTATAAAATGGGTTGTTCGAGGAGCTCTGGAACTAGGGTTTTGCTAAGGAACGATACAATTTTTGAACTAGGGGTCAATTTTGAAAAACACTGTGTTAGGTGATTGTGGGTAGCATGCTCACATGGGCCTTGGCCAAACACACTTTCAGGAGATTATGGAACTCAATTATTCTACTCACTTTTGATTTTATTCCCCCTAACCAAATTGTTAATATGTTTGTGAATGGATTAAGGAGACGAGTTGCAACTCGCGATAAAATTTGAACCAAGACTTTGATATATTAATCATCAGTTGCATTGGAATCATGACACCAAATTACAATTAGGGGTACCCCTCCCCTATGATTTTGTTCCCTGAAAATGGTTTGTTTGAGGATATATGAAACTAGGATTTTTCTTGGTAAGGAACAATGCAATTTCTAAACTAGGGGTTGATTTTGAATATCATATCATGTTGTATGCCCTTGTATAAAGTATAGGGTTTTACAAATTGCAAATTCATTTCATGATGAAGAGGGAAATTCAATGCACTTTTAATTGGATAATCTTATGATTTTGATCATCAAGTATTAGTTTTCCTTTAGCCTCCATTAAAGGTGTCGTATTGACTCCATATTCCCTAGAGGACATTGCACTTGGAGATGATTGGATATACCTTTGAGAGATGATGGACCCTTATTTCACCTTGGATGTTGACCTTTTCACCTTGGATGTTGATGCTTATTGATGATGACATCATTCTCTATTATTGATGATGACATCATGATCATGATTATTGAACATTATTGATTATGAAATCATGATAACTACTTGTATTCTTATATTATTTTCTCATCATGGAGCTCTTATGTGCACTTTTGGAGTAATATTGTGGATGCTTTTATTATTTTGGTGGATGTTTCATGAAATTAGGGTTTCTTCATGCATAGAAAATTTGTCTAGTAAGTGGTTGTTTCCAAGTACTATGTTTTATTCATGGTATTTAAGTAATTTATCTATTAAAATGGTAATAAGTGCATGTTATATTGTTTCCTTGGATAATTCTTGATAGAAAACCTAAGGAAGGATTAAGAAGATTTGACCCAGGCTTACAATTGGATTATCCTAGGGTTTTGATGTTAAAGTATTCTCTTACCTTTAACATCCATCAAAGATATTTTATTGACTCCATATGCCCAAGAATTCAATACAACACTTGTTGTTATCATTTGCAAGTGATATAAAAACCTAATTTATCTCTCTCTCTAACAATTTGTATTAATTGTTTGGAATCATCTCTAACATAGTCATTTCTACAGTAATTACATTTTCAGCCATTAGGGCTTGTCATATTGCACTCAATTAATATAGTTTCATGTTGTTTATTCATGCAATCATTGGTGGATGGTTTACAAGTATTTTAATTATCATTTTTCATATCTTCATTCACTTTCTTGCTGATTTAGAGTTGGTATATTCCTAGTGGTGTAAACTTGTTACATGCTTAAAAATTTAGTCTTATCATGGAGCTCTTATGCACACTTTTGGAGTGGTATAGTGGATTATTTTCTTAGTTTGGTGGATTTGTTTTATGAAAATAGGGTTTCTTCATGCATAGTGAATCGGTATAGAAAGCAATAAGTTGATCTAGGTGGATATCGGTGGTCACCCACCTCTTCTTGATGGCTCACATACAACTTTCATCTTGGCAGTTACAATTTTCAATTTGGAATTTTTTTTACAGTTTTTCGAGTCCAAAACTTCTAGGGCCATTTTTTTAGGTTTTAAACCCGTGAACAAAGAAATGCATATACATTCTTAATAAAAACATAAATTAATCAATGTCTCATACACATAGTACACATAGATTTACACCGAAAACCCTTAACTGGGAGAAAACCAACCTTCCTTGGTGTCGCACCTTTCAACTCTTCATTGTATTAATTTCACCATACAATATATACAAAGTTTTTAGGTATTTTGTAGCTACCAAAACACTAATCCCTTAATTCTAGATTAACTTATAAAACCGCTAAAAATAGAAAAATCTGTTAAAATAGCAAAAACCGCCCAAAAACAAAGTTTGGGATGCTGCGCGTAACCAGGGGGGGTATACTTTGCCCCTTGTAGGAAGTGCCCGATGCACACAAAAAAAAGAGAGAAGGAAGTTGGGATCATCAGACACAGTTTTCAAATTTGACATGCCCACACACACACATGCAAATAATATAACACATACCCAACATTCTCCTACTTGTTGTTTTTTTTGCATCCAGGAGTCCATAGGATTATATAGTCAACAATCCAGAGAAGCAATTCCCATTGTTACTCTACACCAAGAGACATTTTATGTGCTCATGGACTTTGTCAATGAATCTACAACATTATTCATAGTTTCAACCTTCTCCAACAACACCTTCTTCTCTTCAACCATGTATCTCACAAAGTGATACTGAACATCAATATGCTTTGTCTTAGAATGATAAGCTGGGTTGTTTGCTAGGAAGATTGCACTCTAATTGTCACAGTGTAATCTCACTGCTTGTTGTGCCAACCCAATACCTGAACACAATCTCTGTAACCATACTTCTTCCTTTCTTGCATGAGTGTTTTCCATGTATTCAACTTCTGTAGTTGAGAGTGCCACTACAACCTATCTTTTGCTCATCCAATTGATTTCTCTTCCAAATAGGTTAAACACATACCCACTTGTAGATCTTCTGTGATCCATATCTCCAACCCAGTCTGTATAAAAAAATCCATGTATGTCCACCACTTTTTCCAATCCTATTCTTCCTTGGTAGAACAATCCATAATTCGTAGTTTCACGCAAATACTTGAAGACCCTCTTTACTGTTGTCCAATGCTCCTTCCCTATATTTGACATATACCCGCTCAAAACTACCACTGCATGTGAAATGTACGGTCTAGTACATACCATTGAATACATCAAACTACCAACTGCACTGGCATATAGAACATGGGACATGTCCTCTTCTTCTTCCCGTGTCTTGGGGCACTGATCTTCACATAACTTTACACCTATAGGAATAGGAACCTTGACCGGTTTACTTCCATGCATATTAAATCTCTGCAATATCGTCTCAACATATTTGCTATGATTCAACCATAGTTTCTTGTTTTCACAATCTATTTTAATCTCCATTCCTAGAATGAAGTTAGCAACACCAAGATCCTTCATGTCAAATTTGGAGGATTTATGCGATTTCACCTCCTTGATAACATCCATGTTATTTCCTACCAGAAACATGTCGTCAACATGCAACACTACATAAATGAAATGATTACCAACCTGCTTGGAATATACACAATGATCAACCCTACTTTTCACAAATCCCAATACAAGGATGTATGTGTCAAACTTTTGGTACCACATCCTAGGTGATTTCTTCAGACCATATATTGATTTCTTTAGCTTACAGACCAACTCTTTATTTCCCTTCACTACAAATCCTTTTTCCTGCTTCATGTAGATTTCTTCTTCTAGATCCCCATGTAGGAATGTTGTCTTCAAATCCATCTGTTCCACTTCAATATCAAAAGAAACAACAATAGATAAAATAAATCTAATAGAATTTAACTTGGCAACAGGACAAAAAATCTCACCAAATTCAATTCGCTCTACCCGGGAAAAACCTTTTTCTACTAACCAAGATTTGTATTTCTCCACTTTTCCTTTTGCATTAAACTTCTTCTTAAACAACCATTTTCTACCAACATATTTTCTTCCAGCTGGAAACTCAACTATATCACATGCCTCATTCTTATCCAAGGCATCCATTTCTTCAACCATGGCCTTCTTCCATAGTTTACTATCTTCTTAATTCGTTGCTTCCTTGACAATCTTGGGATCATCATCAGTAATAGATAAAGAAAACTTAGAATGAAAATCAGGTGGACTATACCTTTCTGGTTTCCTTCTTTCCCTCACGGATCTCCTTAATACTGTGGTATGGGGTTTCTCTTCTTCCACTTCATCTTCTTCAGATGATTCAGATTTTGCATCATCCAACTCAAACTCTATTTTCTCACATTCTTCTGGCCTTGGTAGGGATTCGTGTTTGGAAACATTTTTTACCTCTCTGAAAACAACATCTCGATTGTAAACAGTCTTCTTAGTTTCTGGGTTCCAAATCTTATATCCTTTCACACCGTCTTTATAACCAATAAAGATACACTTTTCATCTTTTTTATCCAACTTACTCCTATTTTCCTTTGGAACATGTACATAAGCATCAGAACCAAACACTCTAATATGTTCAATAGAGGGTTTCTTTCCAGTCCATACCTTGTGTGGAGATTTATCATCCAGTGCTGATGAGGGTAATCGATTGAACAGGTAACATGTTGTACCCACTGCCTCTGCCCAAAATTCTTGTCCTAACTCGAAACCTCTGAACATGCTCCTTGCTTTTTCCATTAGTGTCTTGTTCATCCTTTATGCAAATCCATTCTTCTACTGTGTGTATGAAGTAGTCTTCTACCTTGCTATACCACACTTCTTACAAAATTCTTCAGATTCATTTTCCCAGAATTATCCACCATTATCTGTCCTCAATACCTTTATTTTCTTCCCTATCTGATTTTCTACCAGAGCCTTAAACTCTTTAAATTTATCAAATATCTCATATTTCTTTCTAAGAAAATAAATCCACGTGTTCCTTGAGAAATCATCTATGAATGAAACATAATACATAGATTTACTAGTGATGGAACATGAACAGGTCCAAACAAATCATTGCGTATCAACTCTAATATCCCTTTTTCTCTTGTAGAACCAGATGGAAATCTTACTCGATTTTGTTTCCCATATATGCAACTATCACAAAAATAAAAATCTAAAGTGAAATTACACATACCTTCAACCATACCTTTACCGTGTAGTGTTCGAAGGCCCTTTTCTCCAATATTCCCCAGTCTTTGATGCCATAGCATGGTCTTCTTTCTAGGGACAATATTGGTCTTGTCTTCTTTATTGTTCTGCTCAGGGAAAATAGAACTATTATACCCACTAGTATAAGTGCTTCCCAACAAATTGTATAGAGTTCCACACCCAACTCCCCTCATCAACACCATTTCTCATTGTACCATTTTGCAAGTGCCCTTTCCCAATACAGTATCCACTCCTGCATCATCCAACTTGCTTACATATATTAGGCTCTTGGCTAGTTTCGGAATGTGCATATCCCTAGGGAGAGTTATAATCCTTCCATATTTTAGCAACAAATTAAACCTTCCACGTCCCATGATTCTGGCTGTCGAGTCATCTCCTAGGAATACATCACCACCATTGTATTTTTCATACTCAGAGAACCTCTCCCTGTGAGGATTCATATGGTATGACACACCTGAGTTGATCAATAGTACATCACACTCTGCATGTGTACCTCTATATGAAAGGTAAACATTACCTTCTTCTTCATTGGATGTTTTCGCCTCTATGGAAGAGGTACTATGAGATCCCTTTGGTTTATCAACCTTCTTCGATTTTCAATCTTTCTTATAAATCCTTGTTTTACCACACTTTTAAAATTTCCTTAATGATTTTCTTGGTGACTTAGATCTACCTACAGATTTATATCTCCCCCCCATCCCTAAAGACTTACTAGGATTCCTATCTTGAGTACGACATATTACAAATAAAGCATATGTGCTATGACCATCCATGCTTTTTTGCCTCATCTCTTCAAATAACAAGTATGCAACTACATCCTCATACTTCAATGTATATTGAGTGGTACTACCAATTGATACAACTAGATTATCCCAAGGGTCTGGAAAATAACATAAAAAAGTAATACACTTATCTTCTTCTACAATCGTAATATTAACAGAGACTAGTTGACTTACTAGAGTATTAAAAGAATTTAGATGTTTTGTCAAAGAATATCCATCTTCCATCCTAAGATGATATAGATTATTTTGAAGAAACAACCTGTTTACTAAGGACTTTGATTGATACAAATTCCCTAACTTATCCCATAGTTCCTTGGCTATATATTCTCTTGAGACAGTCAACAACACTGAATCTGCCAGCCAGAGTCAAATAGTACTCCTTGCTCTTTTGTCCAATTTCTCCCAATCTTCCTTCGACATACCAGTAGGTGGTGTTCTAGTAGTTTGTGTACTAGTAGGTTGTGTACCAGTCATCTATGTGCCAGTAGGCTGTGTACCATTAGACTACATACTAGTAGGCTATGTACTAGGATCCACAATGATCCATTGTTCTTTGTCTACAAGAAGGTCCTCCATATTGAGCTTCCATAGCTCAAAGTTTTTACCATTGAAATTATCTATATTGATTCTATAATAGCTCTCCATTCATATTTCTACACTCAAATAACCACTACAAAATCTCCCACTAAACCTAGGTTTATCACAGACCTAAGATAAACTTGATCTATCAAGACCGAGCCAAACCTGTAGCAACAAAGGCATCCCTTTAAAGCCAAAAACAACCTCTAATACCACACGTACGTTTTAAACCTGTGAAGTAAATCAATGCATATTGATTCTCAAGGAAAACATAAATTAATCAATGGATCATACACATAGTACACAAAGATTTACACTAGAAAACCTTAATCGGGAGAAAACCAACCTTCCTTGGTACCGCACCTTTCAACTCTTCATTGTATTAATTTCACCATTCACCATAAAATATGTACAAAGTTTTTAGGTATTACGTAGCTACCAAAACCCTAATCCCTTAATCTGAGATTAATTTAGAAAACCACTAAAAATAACAAAATTCGCTAAAATATAAAAAAACGCCCATAAATAAATTTTGGGGCACTGCCCTGAATGCTGCATGTAACCAGGGGGGGCATAATTGTGCCCCCTTGGGACCCCCATAGAAAGAACCCAAATCACATGGCACAAATAGAGAAGGAGGTTGGGATCATTAGACACAGTTCTCGAATCTGACGCACCGACACACACACATGCAAAGAATATAACAGATACCCAACAATTTTGAGGCCCTAAACGAAGTTATTATTATTATTATTTTTTAATTTTTTGGTTCAAATATTAATGATGGAATACCTTGAACCATGGTATAAGTTGTACTTCTCATATATACCTTTCTGACGAGGTATCAAACACCTAAAACATAGATCATATGAAAAAGTTATGACCCCGAGAAGATGATGTAACAACTTACCCCATCGGGGCCCACACAAATTTTGGCACTTCATCTCCTAGGGTTAGGTTTTTGGATGTATATGGTTTTATGATTACTAAGGGATGCCAAAAATTCATGGAGGCCTCATCGTAATGTGCTCATACAAATGCGTGTAACTGCCACATCTCTTCTCAGATATTAGCTACCACCATTTGAGCAAGATTGTTTTCATTATGCATTTTACAGTTTCAACAAATTTCTTTATTTAATAGAAGTTAAGTTCCAATGTATCTTGTTATTGTTCTTTGTATATCTGTATTAATGTTATATATATTTGTTTCATTTTTTTCTTCTCATAAATCTGGATCAGTGGTATCAGAGTGATCTTCTCTTCATTTGTTTTTTTGTGCATGTCACCAACGAGGTCAAGGTATAAGCAGTTGGGACTTGAACTCGTTGATCCTTTGCAATATCAGACTCGCCGAACCTAAAGGTCTCCCATGGGGGAAGAAAATAGAGATGATGGGGTAGGATATCCCTTCAAACTATTGCTCGAGGAATCCCTCTCTTGAAAAAGGAATGAGATGATGGACAATTTCAATCAAATCCTTCAACGACTTCCAACAGGTGATGCATCTTCCTCAAGTGGAAGTGTCGTCACCTTCAAGGTATAGATCAATTTTGATATTCATATATTTAAATTTAAAATATATGAAGATGTTGTAGAAAACTGGTTAAACCTTCTAGAAGGTTATTTTTCTGTCCATAACTTTTCCAATAGAGAAAATATTACATTTTTCCTCCTTAATTCTGTCCCCTGTGTCAAAGATTAGTGGGATACTTTCTGTGAGAAAAAGGAAACAAAGGGATCTACATTATTTATAGTTTCACCGACTTGGGGTTCCTTCAGGGATTCCATTAAGGAACTATAGTAGCATTTTGGAAATTATGAAGACTTATATACAAGATGGACCACACTGCAGTAGGAAAGGGACCAAAAAATGACATAGTTCACTAATGTCTTCCATACCTTGGGCACCAAGCTAGGTATCAAAGGCTCTGAGTTACATTTGTATCTCAAGTGCTGAGATGGTCTGCATAGATACATCCAGATAGAAATGAAGTTTCTAGACATCTCATTGATGTAGAACAAGAAAAAGGGAGACAAATGATTGATGAAGAACCCAGTGTTGTTGTTGCTACCACCACCAAGATCCATCATGGAAAACCTGATGAACCAGAGGAAGGTGAGATCCTATTTCATTAACATACTTGGGTGAAGGGTACTCCATTGCACTCCATCATTTATAGTCGTAGCAATAATAACATCATCTCAGTGGAGGTCATCAAGCGGCTGGCTCTACCAACAACTCCACACCCACAACTATACACCATTGAATGGCTCTGCCAAGGGAGAAATCTCCATGTGAGCCAACAATGTCATCTGGCCTATGACATCAATCCCTTCAAAGATGATGTATTGTGTGATTGATCCCCCATTGAATTTTTTTATTTTCTTTTGGGCCAGCCTTATTTATGGAAACATCATGTTATATATGCGCCTAGGCCTCATAGTCTTATTATTACTTTGGACATGAAATTATACAGGATACCTGAGGTAGTCCCATATACCTCCATTTTCTTGATCTCTGCCAAGCAATGTAGGAATGTCATCTCTTGGACTGGGAATTTTTTATTCTTCATGATTCATGCCTAAAGTGAGCACAAGGTTGCAACCACATCCATGGCCTTCATGACAGGTCTCTCCACATAGAAAAAGCAAGTGGATAAGTTCATGTAATAACATAAATACATCTTCTCCTCACCCATTAGGTTACCTCTGCACTGTCAGGTTAAGAATTCAATCGATCTAACCCCTTGTGCACCACTAACCAATAAGGAAGTATATAACTTCTCTCTATCATAAAATGAGGAAATTAATCTCCAAATCCAATATTTTCTTGAAAAGGGGCACATCCACCCAAGCTCATCACCTTGTGGAAGCCCAATTGTGATTATGAAAAAGAAATATGAGACCTGGTGACTCTACTTGATTACTAGGCCCTAAATAAAATCACGGTCGAGAATCGGTACCCAATTCCCCGAATTGATGATCTCCTTGACCAACTCAAGGGGGGGAAATACTTGAGTTGATTAATCTGAAGTCTGACTATCGTCAAGTCCCAATAGATCAAACCAATGTATGGAATACTTCCTTCAAGTCCAAATAAGGTCTCTTTGAATGGATGGTAATGCCCTTTGGCTTGACAAATTCCCCAACAAACTTCATGAGGATGATGGAAGATATATTACGAACTTTCACCAATTATTTTGTAGTGGTGTATTTTGATGACATCCTCATATTAAACAAGAATTGGGCAGAACACTTGCAACATATTCATTAGGTTTTGCACACTCTGCAACAACACAAACTATATGAAAATTTGGAAAAATTCTCCAAATTGCAACAACAAAGGTAACATAGGCAATTGCAAAAAAAAAGAGAAATATCGTCGCGAATACGACAATATAGGAAAACTATGTGAAACCAACATTTTGTCTCAATTGTGATGCCCATTGTGACAACAACTTTTTTGGTTTATATAGAAAAACTGTCGCAATAATTTGATCGATCGTCGCACTGGATACGACAAATTTTCGTTGTTTACATAGAAAAACCGTCGCATCAATTAATGTTGCCACCACGTGTGTGACGATAAATTTTCATTGTTTATATAACAAAATCGTTGCATCAATTGAAGTTTTCGTCACACGTGTGATGACAACTTTTAATTTTTATATAGAAAAATTGTTGCAACAATTGAAGTTGTCATCACACGTGTGACAAGAACTTTTCATTTTTATACAGAAAAAATGTCGCAACAATTGAAGTTGTCATCGCATGTGCGAAGACAAATTTTCATTTTATATAGCACAACTATTGCAACAATTGAAGTTGTCTTCACACAGGCAATGACAACTTTTCTTTTTTATATAGCACAACTGTCGCTAAAAATTGAAGTTGTCATCGCACAGGCGACACCATCGTTTCATTGTTTATACAACAAAATTGTCGCAACAATTAAGGTTGGCGTCGCAATTGCGATGACCAATATTTATTTATAAAAAAAATAAAAAATTATTTTAGGATGCAATTTTGATATTAATATTAATATTACCATTTTAATATTAATATTACCATAATAATTTTTTAATTGATATGTGCTCCATTACTAATAATTTAACAGACAATTAATGAAGTCGAAGCACTAGGACTTCTCTGAGCTGCTAAACCTAGAATCTGATGCCCTCTCTGTCAAATCCATGAATAATCTACTAACCATCTACTCCTCAATTTCTCCTTTGCAAAAGAAGTCTGGATGCATGCCCTGCTAGGAGGGATCCCTTATGACCAACTCCCTCCTAACATACCCACTCTACTAAAAACCTGGGTGAACCTATGTCCTTTCCCTCTCAAGGCCAACCCTCAAATCAAGTGTTGCTTTATGTCCATCCCTAAATTCATCCTTTGGAAAATTTGGCTCGAATGAAACTCCAGAATCTTCAGAAATATGACCACTTCGTTCGACATCGTTTTTGCCAAAGCCAAATCCCTACTGGGAGACTGCCTCTCCTACCTTTGGCCTTGCACCAACTCCCTTTCTCTCAACTCCCCTAATAAATATTGGATCCATAGCCTCACTCTAGACATCAAAGCCCCCCCTCCTCTCACTAAGGATCACGAAATCTAATGAACTATGGGAATTAGACTACTCTTGGGGGCTTGGAGTCGAATCCAATAATATAGCAGAAGCTCTAAGCCTTTGGCAAGGACTTATCCAAGCCTAGAAGCTAGAAATCAAAGAAATAATGGTGATAGGAGACTCCAATATTTTAATCCAAGCTATGGTCACCAACACCTTGCCTACTCAAAATAATTTGTGCCACATTCTCAAGAAAATAATGCGGCTCTCCCGCTCCTTCCAAAAAATTGACTTTTTTCATGTGCTCCATCATCTCAACGCCAAAGTTGACCAAGCTGCCAAAGCCACCACCCACTTGAGCAAGGGTCACCTCTCCCTAAATGGAACTTTGGTTTTCATCCCTCTCCCTTAGTGACACCTGGAGAGCACTCAGTTGGACCTCCTAGGGCATGTGGACTTCGTTCCCTCTCGACATCATACTCATGGAAGCCCTCCTTCGCCTCCCTTGTCTGTCCCTTCTTCTGTGTGATGGTACTTATCTGTACTGTTCACGTCCCCTGCCCTCCCCCTCTTTGTCCTTTGCCTCACGTCCCTCCTGCACCTCTGCATATATATATTATTCCTCCCGCATGGAACTCACATGTGCCCCCTCTCCTCCCATGGCAACGCACGAATGAGATACTGTTAAATTCATGAAGATAGCGAATTGTTCCTACTCATCTTGCCTTCCCATTTCTGTCTAGTTTCTCGCCTGTCTTGAGCTCCTAGTTTTTCCCCCAGTTAGTCTCTACCTATTTTCCTCAGCCAGGCCTCCCTCCTGGTCTTTTTCCATTGCTCTCACAATGGAGTCCAGTTCCAACTTAGCCACCCCCCCTAATCTCTCTCCCTCCTTGGAACTTGAAATTCGTAGGCTGAAACGCACGCTTAGCGCACATAGAGGATTCCTGCTCCGTATTGATGGGGAAGGAGGTTGGAGGTTCGAAATGATGGAGGAATATATAATCCAACTAAGGGAGGAAGTGGTAGAATCTCTCACCTACACAACTCAGCAAGCTAACAACAAAATTGTTGATCTGGAACCAAGAATTGAAAAGTTGGAAATTCAAGCTGCAGGATAGAGCCGCTAGATAGATGCAGGGGGAAAGGTGACCATGAGTGCAAGCTCCTCCATTCCGGATTGGAAGGTTTAATCCTAAATTCCTCTTTCTTGTAATTAGTTCTTTTTGGATCTCTGGTTCTCTTCTTTGTAAGTTGGAGTATAGTCCCTTATGCAACTCAGAAAATTGCGCTGTAAGCCGGTTCTTATTTCGAGTTTAGTTATATTTTGGACTCTCGACTGTTATGGGAATTATAGGACTTTATAGCATGGAAACCCCTTTTGTAATCTCGAAGCTCCCACACTGATTGCAGGGCTGAATTATGTAAGTTTTCTCTACAGTGGTTATACCACTGGTTTTAATATATAAACCCCTTTCTTGTGTAAAAAAAAAATATTACCATAATAGACTTAATACTAGTCTATTATATGAAATTTCACAATCATTCACATGATAAGTTTCAAAGTCATAATTAAAATATGTTTCTCTCTTTCATATGGTAGATAACAATAAGAGAAAATATGTATTATACCATGTCATACATAACACTATTGCACACTTGCTATATGATTATTTCATACCTGCTCATTATGAAGAGTTGCATACAACCCACTCAAAACTATCATTCAAAGTAAACAACATAGCATAACCTTCAATATGAAGACAACTAGTTAAAAATGGTATTATCCAAAGAATAACAAGTACAATTCCATGTTTAAACACATCCATGCATTCATATCAATAGACATGCATTCAAATTAATGGACATATACAATCCTATTCGAAAATAATAACTTCACTCTGCATAAATAAGAGGCCTACTCATTCAATTCATACATGACACTAAAGGGTGGTTACAACTAAGTCTTGTTAACAATACAAATATACCACCAAATATTATTGGCTTATGATGCAGACCCTCAACCCTCGGGCCAAGATCTGTGCATGATCGTTCTAAATCTTCCCTTGAGTCTGATTGACTCTTTGGTTTCCCCATAGGGAATACCACACACAAAAGGTGTAATCCACAATTGACCAACAAATATGATCGTGGCTTTTCTTTTCCTTTCGGGATTTCAGATTTCACGATTTCATGAATCCTGTTGTCGAGCCCCTTGTCTCTTCAACCTCCAAAACCCAAAATTTCAACAAGGGTTGACTCCTTCAATGCACCAAACACACGCATCTTGTTTCCACTTATTTCGGCTTTTCGTAACTTGAGTGATCGACCAACACTCGTTCCTCTTCCCTTGTGATTTTCTGGTTTCTGAAATTTCCCCTTTTGGTGAGATTGAAGGTCTTTCGAAAATTTCCCTGAAGCTTTACCACTCCCTTGAATTTTTCCTCATGTATCCTTCAGTTAATGCTTAGGACCCACCTTTCATCTTTTTCCTTTTCATGATTTTAGGAGTTGTGTTGACATGAAACTCTGTCTCTTGACTCTTGGAACCCCGAAACCCGATTGGGCCCACGACTATTGTCCTTCAATGTTTCAGGAATTTTTCCTTTCACTCTTTGGGATTTCGTGACTTACGAGATCCATAGTAGAAAGGTTCCTCACCTCCCAAAACTCTGATCTCCAAACTCCAGAAACCTCACCCCCAATGTGATCTACGACTGAGATCCTCCACGATTCGACGACTCCGGATCTTCCGGATTTTCACGAACCAGGAAGTTTGAAACTCTCGATTCCAAAGATCGTTGCCTCTTCTACTTCCTGACACCCAAAGTGAAGAAATACCGAAATCTCAAAATTCACCCCAAGGCACATAGCATTTCACGATTTTGGGCTTTCCAATGCTAAGCACCCTGGCTCCTTGTCATCAAGATTATCCTTTTCACGAACTGAGAGTTTGAGTGACCAAGGGTTTTGGCTTACACTCCGGACCTATGAAACCCAAAATTATGAAATTATCTAACGGTTCAATTGACCACAATAAATGGTCCACATTGATTCTTGAAACAAAAGTGATGGGTTCACCCAACTTCTAGCCACCCTGTAACTTCATTGGATCCTACGTTCCTCACGATTTCACGAGTTCTCCTCAGAGAATTTTTTCCGCCTGATTCACTCCTCAAGAATCTTTGGCCAAACTGACTTGGCATCCTTCCACTAAACATAACTTCTACGTGATGATTTCACTCCCCGTCTTCCTTTGAACTCTTCAAAGGTACTAACCCTCCTGATCTTTCACTTGTGAACTTAAGTCTCCAAGAGAGATCCTGCTCCCACTCCTTGCAACAATATTTCAAATAACCTTTGGTTATTTGATTCCTCGACTCTGTGCACTCTTTGCAACAACAATATTTCCACCTTCCTTCTGGATCTATAAAATCCAAGGCTTCAACTGGCCTGCACACACCTTGCATGACTCTGTGCTTCACCTAAAATTCATTGATATGAGAACAATGATATCTCTCCTGAGCTTTCTGAGCTAAAACTCAGACCTTCATTAACGCACACCTTGCGGACATTCACTGCACTCCTTGTAGAAATTCTCAGGAAGAGAAACAATTGAAACTCATTCTTCTCCTCTCTCAGACTTCATATACATAACATGAAATCACACATTCAACACAACATTGAAACACATGCATAACAAAGACACAAATCAATTGTAAACATACCATTCAACAAAGGTAAACAGTAAGCATCATAACACCATGAAAATGAGTCAAAGTTTCATATATTAACTCAAGTGCTCCTGTACATGTGTTCTTCTCTACATCTCTCTGCTACAACTCTCAATGATGATAATGTTACAATGATACAAGGGTGAGGGTGTCTATTTTCGTTTTCCCTCCTACTCTCTAAACTGTCTAATCTATGAATTCATATCTACCTACTTTCATTAATTACGTATAAATGCCTTTACATACTACAGATGAGAGAAGTGCTCAAGATCTGTTTACAACATCTAAGATACAAATGTAAGTACGCTTCCCCAGCTATCACATTAATATCTTCTTCATTAATTTTTCAAAACATTTCAAAAATGTGCGCTGGTGTTTTTCCAGCTATCTTTTGCCTTTTACGTTGCTTGCTTGGCTGGCTTCTTATGATGCTCCTACATTATACTCCCTCTCTTGAAAATTTTCATGAAATCCTATTCAGGAGCTCTTGCACGGTCTGTCCATGCTTATGAATTTTTTCTTCATCTTCCCAACTAGCATCTTCAACTAGATGTCCCTTCCATTTGACCAAGTATTCAAAATAATATTTTCCCCTGGTCTTTTTGCTAATCCTTTTGTCAATTATGATTTCCATCTGTGGCTTTTCAGCTATAGGCATTTGTTTTTTCCATTGAATCTCTTTCTATTCCTTCTCTGGTCCTGCTTCTTCATCTCTGTAAGGGTACAAATCCGCAACATTGAATATCAGTAAGATTCCGATCCCATCGGGTAATTCAATCTCATATGTGTCTGCCCCAAATTTTCTTATGACCTTAAACAGTCCAATATTTTTCATATTCAATTTGTTATATGTTCCTCTTGGGAACCTTTCCTTCCTCAGATGCACAAGAATCAAATCACCAACTTCAAATTGAAGTTCTCATCTGTGTTGATCTGCTCTCCACTTGTATTCTTGACTTGAACTCTGCAATCTCTCCTTGACTTGGCTGTGAAGCTCCTTCATTCCTTCTGCAAAGTATTCTTCTCTAACACTCCTGAATTCATTTTGTTCTGAATCCTTCAATTTAGAAAATCCTCTTGGTTGCATTCCATATACAATCTGGAATGGAATCTTCCCTGTGCTTCTGTTAAGCGAATCATTATAAGCAAATTCTGCCTGTGGCAGAATGTGATCCCATTGACTGTGGTGTTCAGTCACTAGGCTCCTCAACAAATCTCCCAAGCTTCTGTTCATGACTTCTGTCTACCCATCCGTTTGAGGATGATATGCTGAAATAAAAGACAAACTTTTCCCCATCTTTTTCCATAAGGTCCTCCATAAATGTCGTACGAACTTGGTATCTCGATCAGATATGATACTCCTTGGCAAGCCGTGAAGTTTGACGACTTCGTTGAAAAACAGATTCACAATATGAGTTGTGTCACTGGTTTTCTAGCATGGTATGAAATGTGCCATTTTTGAAAATTTGTCGACTACCAAAAATATTGAATCATAGCCTCTCTGTGTTCTTGGTAGTCCCAATATAAAATCCATGCTCACTCTGTCCCACGACCTTTCTGGTATGGGTAATGGTTGGTATAGCCCTATGTTCTGCCTTTTTCCTTTGATGTGCTGGCAAATTCTACATCTATCCACGAATTTCTTCACATCTTTCCTCATCCTTGGCCAAAAATATGAGCCATTCAACTTTGAGAACAACTTATTATGACTGAAGTGTTCGGCCAATCTTCCACTATGTTTTTTCTTCAACAGGTTCTCCCTCATGGAGCATTTTGGAATACAGAGTTGATTTCCCTTGAACAATAATCCATCCTGGATCATGTATTCATTCCATTGGCTTCTGTCACTAAGAACTAGATTCTCAGATGCCTCATATGCCTCCTTAAAATCTGGTTCATCCCTATACATTTCTTTGAGTTTATCAAAACCCAAAGCCTTGACTCTGAATTCCTTCATAAGCAAACATTTCCTGCTCAAAGCATCAATAACTTTGTTAGCAATTGAAGAAATATACTTAATCACAAAAGTAAAATTGTGCATGAATTCAACCCATTTAACATGTTTTTGGTTCAACTTCTCCTGTTGAGTCACGAATTGTAAAGCATGATTATCACTGTACTAAACAAACTCTTCAGGAACCAAATAATGTCTCCATTTCTTCAGTGCTTGTATGACTCCATAGAATTCTTTGTCATATGTTGAGTACTTGATCTTCTCTTCATTCAGTTTTTCACTGAAGTATGTGATTGGCCTGTCGTCTTGGCTCAAGACTGCTCCAATTGCAATTCCACTCGCGTCACACCTGACTTGGAATGTCTTGCTAAAATCCGGCAAAACCTGAATTGGTTGCTTCGTGATCTTCTTCTTTAGTAGGTTGAAGCTCTTATTTGCTTCTTCTGTCCAGTGAAAATACTTGTGTCTTTTCTTCACCGTATCCATCATTGGTGCACTAATTCCACTGAAATTTTGAATGAATTTCCTATAGAAACTTTCCAAACCATGGAAGCTTCGAACTTCAAACACACTCTTCAGCGATGGCCAATTCTTAATTGCATCTACCTTTTCTGGATCCGTCTTCAACTCATTTGTAGCGATAACAAAACCCAAATAAATGAGTTATGTCCTCATAAATGATGATTTCTTCATATTCATCAGCAATTTCTCTTGTTGTAATCTCCTCATCACTGCAGCTAAATACTTTAAGTGCTATGCTTCTGTCTTGTTGAAAATTAATATATAATCAAGATATACAATAAATAATTTCCCAATGAAATCCTTTAGGACTACATTCATCAACCTCATGAAAGTATTGGGCACATTCGTTAAGCCAAATGGCATGACAAGCCATTCATACAGCCCCTCATTCGTCTTAAATGTTGTCTTCCATTCATCACCTTCTCTCATTCAAATTTGATGATACCCGCTTTTCAAATCAATCTTTGAAAAAAGATTTGCTCCACTCAAGCAATCCATCAAGTCATCCATCCTTGGTAATGGAAATCTGTAACTGATGGTAATATTATTTATTTCCCTTGAGTCTATACACATTCTCCAGCCAACATCTTTCTTTGGGCTAAGTACTGTTAGAACAACGCATGGACTCAAGCTCTCTCAAATCAACCCTTTGTCCATTAAGTCCTGGACCTGCTTCTTAACTTCTTCATTTTCCTGCAACATCACTTTGTACGTGGCTTTGTTTGGAAAATTGGCTCCAAGTATAAGAATGATATGATGGCTTATACTCCTGATAGGTGGCAACGAACACGGTAGTTCGTCCACTACTATATCAACAAATTCTCCCAGCAATTCCTGGATTTATTCTGGTAAATCATCTATTATCGTACTGCTCAAAACAATTTTGGGCTTCCTGACCACAATAAATTGTGTGTCTTCCTTCTTATTAACCTCCTTAAGAAGTTACTTCCCACTCATGAGAAGTACATTGTTGCTCATCTATGTTTTCACTTCTTTATCCTTAATTTCCAACAACATGTGTGTCCTCCCATTCTTATCCAGGGTGTACGTGTTCTTTCTCTCATCATGAATCACATTCCTCTCATATTTCCATGGTCTACCCAGTAATAGATGACAAACATCCATGGGAATGACATCACATAATATTTCATCTTTATATCCTCCTATTTTAAATTCAACTAAACGCTATTTAGTGACATTTACTTGATGTCATTTTTGTAGCCATGAAACTCTGCATGGGCTTGGATGTACAACAGTCTCCAGCTCCATCTTTTCTACCATCTCTATAGATACGAGATTATCTGTGCTACCGCTGTCCACTATGACCTTGCATACCCTATATTTGGTTTTGCAAGTAGTCCAAAATAGATTGTTTCTTTGGGCTGGNTCTAGACACTCATAGGATTTATGTCCGATCTTTCCACAGACAAAGCATTTTACTTCACTCATCTGCCTCTTCCTCTTCCTCTAGCCCAAGGAAAAGTATTTCTATCAACATATTACCTTCTCTATGAGCTTCCTCCTCTCTCATGTTGAATTTGGGGTTTCTTCCCCTCTTCTTTAGATTTCTGAGTTCTGTCTTGGGCAATTATTTTGCCTCTCACTTGAATTCTACTTCAGCCTCTTTGACCTTGCTTTTGACTCAACTTTTCTTCATCTTTCAGAGCCATTTGATAAGCATCTGCAATAGTCTGAATGGTCATCATGCTCATCTCATATTGAATTTCATATCGTAGACCATTCATGTACCTGGAAACCTTTTCATCATCACTTTCTCGATGACCTGCTATGATATTTATCTTGTAGAACTCTTCAGTGTATTCTTTCACTGACATCAGCTTCTGTCTCAAATTCTGCATTCTCCAAAACAGAGTGATTTGATAATGCTTGGGCATAAATTTGTCTTTCATCTTTGCAACCATTCTATCCCATCTTTTGATTTTCTTCTTGCCTTTGCAACATCTGTCTGCCTGCAGTTCATCCCACCATAGTGTTGCATGCCCTTTAAGTCTAGTAACGACATGTTTGAACTTCTTGTCTTCCTCGACATCCTCATAGTCAAAGTACTTGTCTAGAGCTCTAATCTAGTCTAGAAGATATTCAACTTCCAGGTTTCCCTCATACACTGGAATGTCCATTTTTTCTCTAGAACCTATCCCTGCAACAACCCTGAATAGGAGTTCGTCCATAGCATCTTCGATTGCAACTTATTCTCTTTCATTTCCAGCTTCATTTTCACATTCGACCTCGCTGATATCCCCATCATCAACTGTGCCCCTCTGTGGTTGTCTCCATGGCATCAAGCCTGGAACGTAACTCACACATTTCTCTTTTTCTTGCTAGATCAGGCATTGGCATTGGCCTATCTCTTCTTCTCAGTGGCATGGCTGTAAAATTTTCCCCTGTTCTCTCTGCTACAAAAAGAAAATAACTTGTTCTGAGATCTGATACCAAATGTTGTTGTGTATCAAACTATTCCTTTTCCTCTATCTCCCTTTGCCTGAAATATACAGACACAATCAAGATTTGATACCAAATGATGCAGACCCCCGAACCTCGAGCCAATATCCATGTAGGATCATTATAAATCTTCCCTTGAGTCTGATTGAATATTTGGTTTCCCCACAAGGAATACCACACACACAAGGTGTATTCCACAACTGACCAACAAATATGATCGGGGATTTTCTTTTCCTTTCGAGATTTCAGATTTCATGATTTCACGAATCCCATTGTCGAGCCCCTTGTCTTTTCAACCTATGAAACCTAAAATGTCAATGAGGGTTGACTCCTTCAATGCACCGAACACACACCTCTTGTTGCCACTTGTTTCAGCTTTTCGAAACTTGAGTGATAGACCAACACTTGTTCCTCTTCCCTTATGATTTTTCGGTTTCCAAAATTTCCCCTTTTGGCGAGATTGAAGGTCTTTAGTGAATTTCCCCGAAGCTTAAACACTCCCTTGACTTTTGTCACACGCATCCTTTGATTGATGCTTAGGACCCACCTTTTAGATTTTTCCTTTCCGTGATTTCAGGAGTTGCGTTGACATGCAACTCTGTCTCTTGACTCCTAGAACCTCGAAACCCGATTGGGCCCACGGCTATTGTCATTCAATGTTTCAGGAATTTTTCCTTTCACTCTTTGGGATTTCATGACTTGTGAGATCCAAAACAGAAAGGTTCCTCACCTCCCAAAACTCCTATGTCTGAATTCCCAAAACCTCACCTCCAATGTGATATACGACTGAGATCCTCCACGGTCCGATGAATCTGGATCTTTCAAATTTTCGTGAACCAAGGAGTTTGAAACTCTCGATTCCAAATATTTTTTCCTCTTCTACTTCCCGACACCCGAAGTGTCGAAATGCCAAAATCCCAAAATTCACCCCAAGGCATGTCGTGTTTCGCAACTTTGGGATTTTCAATGCTAAGCACCCCGACTCCTTGTCATCAATATTCTCGGTATTCCAAACCCTGAAATACCAAAATTTCACACTCTATTATCCTTTTTCCGAACCGGGATTTTGAGTGACCAAGGGTTTTGGCTTACACTCCAGACCTACAAAACCCAAAATTCTGAAATGATCTAACGGCTCATCTGACCAAAATAAATTATCCACATTGATTCTTGAAACCAAAGTGATGGGTTCAACCAACTTCTAACCACCTTATAGCTTCACTGGATCCTATGGTCCTCACGATTTCGCGAGTTCTCCTCAAAGAATTCTAAACAACTGATTCACTCCTCAAGAATCTCTAGCCAAACTGACTTGGTGTCCTTCCCCTGAACTTAACTTCTGCAAGATGATATATTTCCCCGTCTTCCTTTGAACTCTTCAAAGGTACTAACCCTCCCGATATTTCACTTGTGAACTTAAGTCTCCGAGAGAGATCCCGCTCGCACTCCTTGTGACAATCTTTCAAATAACCTCTGGTTATTTGAGTCCTCGACTCTGTGCACTATTTGCAACAATAGTCCTTCCACCTTCCTTCTGGATCTATAAAATCCAAGGCTTCAACTGGCTTGCGCACACCTTGCACAACTCTATGATTCACCTACACTTCGTTGATATGAGAACAACGATATCTCTCCTGATCTTTCTGAGCTAAAACTCAGACCTTAATCAATGCACACCTTGCAGATGTTCACTGCACTCCTTGTAGGAATTCTCAGGAAGAGAAACAATTGAAACTCATTCTTATCCTCTCTCAAACTTCATATACTTAACATGAAATCACACATTCAACACAACATTGAAACAAATGCATAACATAGAAACAAATCAACTGTAAACATACCATTCAACAAAATTAAATAGTAAGCATCATAACACCATGAAAATGAGTCAAAGCTTCATATATTAACTCAAGTGCTCCTGTACATGGGTTCTTTTCTACAACTCTCTGCTACAACTCTCAATGATGATAATGTTACAATGATACAAGGGTGAGGGTGTCTATATCCGTTTTTCCTCCTACTCTCTAAACTTTCTAATCTATGAATTCAAATCTACCTACTTTCATTAATTATGTATAAATGCCTTTACATACTATAGATGAGAGCAGTGCTCAAGATCTATTTACAACATCTAAGATACAAATGTAAGTATGCTTCCCCAACTATCACATTAATATCCGCTTCATCAATTTTTCAAAATATTTCAAAAATGTGCGCTGGTGTTTTTCCAGCTGTCTTCCACCTTTTATGTTGCTTGCTGGGATGGATGATTATGGTGTTCCTGCATCAGTTTAACATCAATCAAGATCATTCATAGTATCCCTAAGACAAATTCCTCTTACCAAACATCTACAACACCGTGGATGAAAGGTATCTTCACTTTTAAACATGACAATCCTCAGGAACAAGGTTAATACATTTAAACCCATATACACTAAATAAAGGTAAGGATCATCAATCTATCAACCTCTTAACCTTATAGGTAAACAACCCGTTAATCAATAGGCCATTGAACATGTGAATGCATAAAATTTATACATGTCAAAACCTCCAAAGGGTGGACACCATTAAGTCTTGATGCTAATAACAATGAATGATCAAATATAAGCACTTACATCAATATTATACATCTTCATATTGGTTACAAAATAATCTCTAATCAACAACTTCATATAGCTATGAATATGAAGGAAAAAAGTACTTTCACTTATTCAAGAATAATCAGTTATGCTAATATGGCATCAAAAACACTATCATTCACTATGATTTAGCCCATACAGGTCCCTGTTGCCCGCCTATAGTATTAATATTTTAGGCTGCAATATTAATATTAATATTACCATTTTAATATTAATATTACCATAACCTCCATGTGGAACATGGTTTCTCCTACAATTCCTTGGATAATGGTGATAGGTCTCAATGCCTTGATAATGTGCATGAGAAGAAAATAAATCCCTTGGGATCTAAATGAATCTTTCAGGGAGCTACAAGGGCCATGGACAATGCCACAAACCATAAAACATGCCCTATATAAGATATTGTTATCATTAGAGTGGTATGTGGATGCCATTAGAAGGTTTTATGCATTAGGGATGGGTACTAGAGCCTTGATTATGGTTGGGTTAGAAGTTCAGGGAATTAAGACCAAAGTTAATATTCTTGATCTAATAGGCCATGATCAAGGCCTCAAACTACAACATAGTTCCTTTAAAGTGAATCGTTTTCATATAAGTAGGATATGGGTATAATAATGAGTTTTTTCATAGTAGGAATGGGTCTTAAGGAC
The DNA here is from genome assembly GCA_032191745.1 of Picea mariana. NCBI lineage: Eukaryota > Viridiplantae > Streptophyta > Pinopsida > Pinales > Pinaceae > Picea > Picea mariana. The sequence continues at coordinate 1,993 of JASDQU010684933.1, read as the reverse complement.
TTTACCATAACAAAGGGAGGAAAATAAGGGCCTTATTCCATAAATGGATTTGTAAGGCTCAATATCCATGAACATCACCTTCAACATAATCCCTTTAGAGGAAATGTTTGGCCTCCAAGTTGAATATATGTACCATTATGAAATATTTTGAATTAGGGACTTGTGCATTAAGTAATTAGCCATGGTAAAGTGAGGAGAATAAGGCCCTTGGGTCATTTATTAATCCTTTAGGTATTAAGGGACATAATCAATGCCCTAAACCACATAACATGTTGTTTATAGGGATTCATGAACCTTTGAGTGAGATATGGGTATTGTTATAATATTTTGTGTATCAAAGATGGCTATGAAGGATTTAACCATGGTTGGGGGATAAATCCAAGGAATTAGGCCTTGAAAAAATATTATTGGGTTAATAGGCCATGATTAAAGCCATGAACTACAACA
>JASDQU010684932.1:8577-18988 GCA_032191745.1 Picea mariana | reverse complement strand
ATGGAAGAAGGATTTGTTATTGGAAACAAAGAAGGTGGATTGCATTAGTTAAAAGGCTACTCAGAAGCATCCTTGACTAATTCCATTGAGAATCCCTATGAACTTTGGCATAGAATACTAGGTCACATTAACTACTAGGCATTACCATATGTAAGCAAGGCAGTCACAGGTCTACCAGAATTCAAGGCTGACTAGGAAGGTGTGTGCAGCAGATGTGCACAAGGAAAGAACATTGAGAACATTTTTTTGAAGAGAGAAAGTAAAGAAGAATGAGTCCTAGAGATCATTCACTCATATGTATGTGGCCCAATTCCATCAACCTCCATTAGTGGGTATGTATACTATGTATCATTTATTGATGACTATTCTTGCAAAACCCAAGTTTACTTTTTGAAATCAAAAGATGTCGTGTTTGGTAAATTCAAGGAATTCATAGCCTTGATAGAGAATATCTCTGAAATAAAGATCAAGATACTCAGGTCAGATAATGGAGGAGAATAAAGCTCAAAAGAGTTCATAAAATTTTGTAAAGATGCCTGGATCAAGAGGGAGCTCACCACTCCCTACAACACTCAAAAAAATGGTGTAGTAGAAAGAAATAACAAAACTATAATGAAATCAATGAAGACTATGATCCATGATCAAGAACTTCCAATGCACTTATGGGTAGAAACAACAAGAACATCAATGTATGTACATAACAGATTGTCCCATAGTGCACCTGGGTTCAAGACCCCTGAAGAGATTTTCTCCAGAAAGAAGCTAGAAGTAATCCATCTAAAAATATTTGGTCATATTTGTACACAATCCGAAAGAGAAGAGAACTGAGTTGGACTCTTCAGGAAAGAAGGGAATATTTGTTGGATACTGTGAGGTCTCCAAGGCCTTCAGAATATACATACTAGATTACCATCATATTGATATCAACAGAGATGTAACATTTGATGAAGATGCAACACTCAAGAAATCAAGAAGATGCCAACTTGAAGAAGTATATGAAGAAGAACCTGTGGCTCCCAAAGTTGCAGAACCAGTGAGGGAAGTCGTAACTTCCCCTGATGAGGAGATTCTAGGATATCATGACATAATATAATCTCAAGAACCTCCCCAGATGATGATCTCCCACAAGAGAAAGCCAACCTGGGCAAGCGAACTTATTCAAGATGGAGAGAAGTATGGTGCCCACGAAGGAACCATGAGACAAGTCAATAAACCCAAGCCATTCTCCAATTATATGGCTTTGATGTGTGATCTCTTAGAGAAGGAGACTACTTACTTCCAAGAATCCATTCAAGATAAAGAATGGGCAGATTCCATGATAGAAGAACACAAATCCATTATAAATAATGATGTATGGGAAATAGTTCCCACACCAAAGAGAAAGGATGTGGTATCTTCCAAATGGATATACAAGATAAAACATGGTGTTGATGGAAGTATTGAGAAATATAAATCAAGGTTTTTTCCTTGTGGCTTTTCTCAAAAGGAAGGAATTGACTATGAAGAGACGTTTTCTCCTGTAGCTAGATACACTTCAATCAGAACCATCATAGCCTTTGCATCTAAGATGAAATGGAAGTTACACCAGATGGATGTGAAACCAACTTTCTTAAATGGTATCATAGAAGAGGAAGTGTATATATAAAAACCTCAATGGTTTGAAGTTGAATATAGAAAGACTCATGAATGGAGATTGAATAAGGCTATGTATGGATTGAAATAAGCTCCTAGAGCTTGGTATGGAAGAATTGACAATTTCCTGACGAGCCTGGGCTTTACCAAGAGTAAATAAGATTCTAACCTTTACTTCAAGGTTATGAATGATGAGCTTGTTATATTTTTGTTGTATGTCGATGATTTATTTCTAAGTGTAAGAAGAATCTCGCTCTAAAATTTGAGATGAAAGACCTTGGTCTAGGGCATTATTTCTAATGTATTGCGGTCTGGAAGAGCCTAGAGAATATCTTCCTTAACCAAGGGAAGTATGCAGTTGAAATATTGAAGAGGTTTGATATGTTGGAGTGCAAATCCATGAATACAACCATGGAAACAATGTTGAAGCTCATGGTTGACACTTCATCATAATTGATTGATGCTACAATGTACAAACATGTCATTGGATCGTTCATGTATCTGACGAACACCAGACCAGATATATATTTTTCTGTAAAAACCTTGAGTCAATTTATGTTAGAGCCTAGATGTGTTCACTTGGTTTTTGAAAAACATGTGATGAGGTACCTTAAGGGTACATTAGAGTTTGGTCACTGTTATAATGGAGATCATGACTTCAGACTGAGTGGTTATACCGATTCAGATTGGGCAGGAAGTGTCTCTAATAGAAAGAGAACTTCAGGATGTTGTTTCAATTTGGGGTCAGCCATGATCTCATGGTAGAGTAGGAAGCAATCAAGTATTTCTCTCAGCATGGAAGAAGCAGAATACATTGTTGCATGTTCTGCCAGTTGTGAAACCATATGGCTTCAAAAGTTGTTGACAGGTCTATTCTATCTGGAGATGGAAGAAACTATAATTCTATGTGATAACCATAGTTGTATAAAGATGACAGAGAACCTTGTGTTCCATGACAAGTCAAAACACATAGAAATCCGATATCATTACATCTGTGATATGGTGCAGAGAGCAGCCATAAAGATCTGATATGTTAGCATGGATTAACAGGTTGCAGATGTGTTCACCAAGACTCTATCTCCTGTAAAGTTTAAGCAAATTCTAGATAAGCTTGGTGTAGTCCGAAAGGACGTCCCTCAAAAGGGGGAGTAGTGTTGATGCCAGCCTAGTGCTAAATTTTTCTAGCTTCATGCTGATGTTTTTGTGATGCCATCCTCGTGCTGATGTTGTTGTGATGCCATCCTAGTGCTGAATATTTCCATCTTCGTGCTGATGTTTTTGATATGTCAGCTTCATGCTGAAGGTTTCCAGCCTAGTGCTGATGTTGATGATGCTCCAGCCTTCGTGTTGTGATGATGTTATTGTTGATGTTGTATCATCCTTTTGTTGTTATTGATGATGATGATGATGTATTAGTGTTATACTAATCCATGTTGATGCAGATGATGATGATTCCATTCCAGCTCCCTCCTTTGGATGATGATATCGATGATGAGAAAAAATTCCAATGATATATAGATATGCCAGTAAGTGTTCGAGATGTTATAGATATTTCTTCCCTCTCCCTCTCCTGATGATGTTGTAGAATACCCTTCTTGTTAAGTGGGAGTGTTGAAATATTGTAACTGCAATGAGTATTCAATTTATTATTGAGCTATTATTCATTAGATCAATCCCATTTTGTGGATTGATCATGTCGGGCATTGTAATTTACCAAATCCCCTTTTGTGGATTGGTCAAACCATAAATATATTGTGAAAATTAAGTCATACCCCAGGCTAATTAAAGTGGTTTTAACCACTAAGACGACAAGTCAGACTTGCCCAATGAAGAGACACCTTTCCGACACCTACCAATTTGTATAAATAAAGGAAGTTGACTTCTCTTTAGCTCACTCACTCATTCGCTCATCCTGTGCGTAAGTTTGGTAGGTGCAGTTGGGAGAAGAAGAAAGAGAGAGGCACATTTCTCAGTGTTGGATATTCTCTAGTGTTTTGGTTTATTGTCTTAGCATTGTATTGGCTATTTATATTAAGAAAAAAATTTCTGGGTTTTCTCCCCAATGAGGGTTTCCCAGGATAAATGGTGTGTATCTTGTGATTATGTTTTTCTCAGTGATCCTATCTATGCTATGGTTACCTAGTTAATTGAAAATAAACCTAATAATAGCTTAAACCTTAACACATGCTACACTACCAAATACATGGAAGTGGCTTAGATATGGATTAATTTCATTCCATGCTTCTTCTGGTGTTATATTTTTTAAATCCTTTGTGAGAGTAAAATTTACTATGTAATTTGCACAAGTGATGGATTTTTCCCAATAATGAAGACCTCATCCTTTATATTGGATCATACAATTAACCATTTCTTTTAATATGCAATTCTTTCTCTCAACGACACCATTTTTTTGTGTGTATATGGAATAGTATATTGCATTTGAATGCCTCGTGTAGTGTAGTAACTTGTAAATTTGTTTTTCACATATTTTCCTCCATGACCTTTTCTTAACCTTTCAAGTTGATGCCCAGATTGTTTTCCTACAAGGTCCTTGTAGGACAAAAACTTGTCAAAAAATTCATTCTTAAGTTTTAAGAAGTAAACCCAAGTGTGTCTAGAGAAGTCATCAATGAAAGTTAACAAGTACTTGCACCTGGAGAAAGAAGGAGAAGAAAGTGGACCACACAAATCACTGTAAAAAAGATGCAAAGGTGTCAACGCATGCCAAGAGGCACATTTGTCAAAAATATCTCCATGATGTTTGTCGATAGCATAACCGACACAAACACCTTCTATGCAAGAAACGAGAGGAAGACTAATCACCATATGTTGATTATATAGTTGATGCATTAAGCAATAATTTAGGTGACCAAACCGATCATGTCAAATTTTGCTCAAGTCATAACTATGAGCAACAAAAAATGATGGAAAATGTGATGACCTAAAGTTGTCAAATTTGTACAACCTAGTGATATCATCAACAATTCCAATTGCTATGACATGCTCAAGATATTTCAAGTCCTTGATTACAACTTGGTGAGGTGAAAAACCTATGGGTTCACCTCACCTAAATGAGTGATCTAATGCACTGATAAAAGGTTGTAGGAAAGACTTGGATCATATAATACATCATTGAAATGACAATTATATACATGAAATGTTCCAGACCCTACAACACTAACAGATCTATTATCACCAAGAAATTTTTTTTTGGTGTTAAATTCATTAAGAGAAGAAAAAATGACTTTATTCTTAGCCATATGATAATATGTTCCGGAATCAATAAGACACTCATGAGAAGAAGAAGTAAACGTGGAGAAACTAGAAGCAAAAAGTGCATGCACATAAGAAGAAGAAGAAGAAGAAGAAGCAGAATAAAGATTGATGTTGTTCCTCTTCCTTGATGCTTCTAAGGATTCCATATTTTTAAAACATTTATACTCCACATGACCATATTTTCCACAAAAGTTTCAATGTTGGTCAATCTTCTTACTTTTGTATTTTTCTCCTTTTTCAGCATTACGAGTAGAAGTTGGTCGAGAGGATTTGGGACCCTTGTTTTTCTCGTTGTTGCATTGAGGATGTTACTTATTGGGAGTCTTGGATTCGTATTTCTTCTGGGTCACTAAGGCTTTGTTATATGTACCTACAGTGTTGATCACTCCAAGCTACAAAGGATTATCTTTCCCTCTAATAAGATAATCGAAAAAAGACTCAAGGATGGGTTCTTGATAATATTTTCGTAGAGATTATTTGGTGGCATAAAAGGTAAATACAAATACATAACATGAAATGCCAATATTATCAAGAATAACATATATGAAACGATCTTCCTTCAAAACTATTTTACAGTCTAAAGAAAATGTCTAGGTGTTTTGGAATTAGATAAAATATATTCAATGAAAGGAAAATAATTTGGAATTAAAGTCATTAATAGATTTTCAATTTGGTGGACTTGAATCACATTCTGTTCATCAACTGAATCTTCAATATTTTCCCAAGATTTATCTGGGCCATCAATTCCTTGAAGATGAAACCATAATTCAGAAGAGATGGACATTCCAATTAGTCCATGTGATTCATCATTTTTATTATTCCATTTGGATTTATTTTCATCATGATAGGGGTTTTGTTATGTTTTGAAGGTAATGTTATACAATACATTACTTCTAAGTACATCCTCAATATGGTATTTCCATGAGAAGTAGTTGGTACTAGTAATAAAAATATCAATTAGAGAAGCCATTTTAAAATATGAATATAATATGGATTCAAAAGATTAAATGAATGGTTTGGATGAAAATTTCTTAGAAAAATAGGTTGTTAAGAAAAAAACATTGAAAACAGACTTTGGATTTGAATGTTATTCCCTTTTGAAAAACGACATAAACAGTGACCAAGGTGCCACATGGCAGGTATAAGTTGACCCATGTCACGATGGATGCAAAAAATTCCCTTCATTCTCTAAGTTTGCATATAAGCTCACTTTTACAAATAAGTTACTTATGAAGTGACCCACTTCTATAGAATAAGTGAGAATCACTTTTACAAAGAAGTTACTTTGTAAATTAAAGTTGCATGCAAGAAGTAACTAAAAAATAAATATTAAAGTTAATTTATAGTGATTCACTTTTCCAATTTAAGTGAAATCCACTTTACAATTAATGCATGAAGATTTTTCGAATTTTTTTTTAAAGTAACTTAAAAAGGAGACTTGAACTCAATACATTTTATTATACAAAACAACTCTCAAGCAAGTGAGCTAGTAAAAAACACATTATAATTCTAAAGGAGGAGGATGGGGGTGTTGTTGTTGTTGTTGTTGTTGGAGCTTCACCTCGAAGTGCATTCTTACCCCAAAAGCCTTTGTTTATGTGTGCTCGTACAAACACAAGTGACATTTTTTGAAAAAAACAAAACTCAACAACAAATGGAGTTAGATCTTGGTTATCTTACCCAGAAAATGAAAGTTTTCTATCCTTTATTTTTATTTTTCGATATTGCACAGAGCACATGGATAAGAGGATACACAGAAAATGAAACACTTTCCACTTTGTTTCTGATTTTCCAAGATTGCATAGAGCACACAAAAAATAGCATATGCAGACTAGAAAATAGAAAGGGGTGTATTTAGGCTTTATACCTCCATGTCTGACTGAAATTGTCATACCTTGGATAAATAGAAACCTTTTTGAGTGAATGAAAACATGTTTCTAACTGACAGAAGCACTCTGGATGCAACGAAAAAATCCTCTCAACTTATAAATGTACGTAAATAGAAGAAACCAGAAATGGGGCAACATAGCTTCAAGATCTACAATGGGAGAGGGTCTTCAAACGAGCTTTGATACCATGTTTGAAAAAACATGGTATTCCAACAGAGGATGAAAACGTTCAGTAACCACTCACACAACCATATAAAATGTCAACACACAGATGTTTTTAGGTGGTTAAAACCATCGAAGAGGGAAACAATCCACGACCCTAGCCATTGTGGCCACTTGATGCAATATATTAATGTGAAAGGAAAATATTTTACAAGAGATATTCTAAGAATAAATCATAAGAGATTGATCCTACATTCTCTTTAAATAGATACCATGGACCAATCGAGTGTTAATCCACATATCAATGTAGCCATTAAGATCGAGGAGAATATGATCCGTCATATCACTCTATTTCTAGAGAATACCATGACCATCAGATTACATAACTACAAATTCACACTACTACATAGTAAGAAAACACACTAAGAAACATACTTTTACCTAAAGACACTTTATACCAAGTTGGATATCGAACATTTGTGAGGGTCACATGAAATAGGATGGGAATTCCTAGTTTTTCCATGTGCCCTCTCATGGTTGGTCTTTGTCGGAATGCTTGAATAAGCCCCCCCCCACAACAACACCTAAAGGTCACTCCTGGTGAGATAACGTTATAAATGTGTTATGTTGCACCAAATTACAGGTCAAGATGGATATTGATGTATGCATCTGAATGATGTTTTTAACTATGGAAGGATGTTGTGTAGGGAGTTTATGACTCTGATTAGGAGAATGAGGACCTAGAAATGGGTCACAGATAGAATTTTGTTTTTCCTACCCAAACACATGAATCACCCCTTGGAATTAACTAATGTAAAAGTAGTTGACATGGAGACCTAAATGAAAATATCTCCATAATTTTCTAAGGAAATATAGAGACACCTCCTTATTATTGCAGGGAGGTTTGTCAAATACCATAAACCAACTAACCATCCAATTGTCTAAAAATGGTTGGAAGGTGCATTGATACCTACATATGTCTTTGTTTCTGATTGGTAGCTATAATCCATTTCTTGGGTCAATAAACAATGTCATGAGATCCTGTTTTGAAATGTTGAGGTCTCTAACTTGGTTTTATCTAGACTCGTTCTATAATATTCGTACATTTTGACACTATAATAAGAAATGTGAGTTAACTGACCTTGGTCATTTGCAATGGAAGATACAATGGTGTCTACGGAACTGATCAATGACACTCATGAGGGATATCTTGTATTTTATAACTATTATATAAGGGTGCTAAGAGATCTCAATATTGCATCAATTTCTATGCTTATGTTTTTTGGTTGTGGGTTGGGGTTTTGTGTTTCTTATTGTGGTGATGTTGGGTTTGGGCTCTCTCTAGGCTCCATATTAATTAAGTGTGCTAAAATTTAATAAGGGAAAATTAATAAATTATTTATTTTTTATCATTTAAAAAAATTACGAAAAAAAATTAAAAAAATTTCCATCAAAATGCTTACGCATGAATCAATTGAACAATACATCAAAAACATTTGGGAGTGATTTGTCAAGATCTATCCAATTTGCTCAATATTTCTCAAAATGTGTGGTACAGTCTATTGGTGAAATGCACTAGTTTTGGGCGTTAAAAGGATTTTTCCCCATGGGAATGCACACACATTTTTGGAGATCGTGCACGTTCCTAGGAACATGCATGTTGATTTGGATTTATGAGCGAAGAAAAATGAATAACAGACTGAACACAATAACACAAAGATACAAAGAATAACAACATATACCCAATGAATGGTAACTTCTATTGAATAAATAAGAAAGACTGAAACTTTAAATCTGTAGAACTAAAAAAAACATGCTCAAATGGTGGTAGCTATCTCTTAGAAGATGTGTGGCTGCTACGTGCATACGTATGAGAAAAATTATTACAACGAGGCTCTAGATTCCTTTCTAACATTACTCATGAATTCCAAAACCCTATACATCCAAAAACCTAACTCTAGGAGGTGAAACGTCAAAAGTTATGTGGGCCTGATGGACAAGTTGGTACCTCAACTTCCCGAGGTCATAAATTTTCCATAGGACCTTCGTTTTAGTCGTGTGATAGCCCATTGGAAAGGACTTTTTGAAAACTACACATTATGCCATCAAACTCTGTCTCCATCTATATTTTGACTGTGGCAAGCCAAAAAAACACTGTTTAGGGCCCCAACATGGCCCTGGAAGTACAAAAATATGTACTGACACAAAAAGTTTCAGAATAATTCAGTTGGATTAGGTGGGCAGCCACCAATCTCCACCTGGAAGTTGTGTAGGACTTCATACAACCCCAGAAGTGTAGAACCGAAAATTACAAGGAATTATAGAAGAACATGATGAACTAAAAATTGTCAAGAGGAACCACTTAGAATAGGTGGGTGGACACCAATGTCCACCTGAATCATATGTATTCCTAACAATGCCAACCTAGTACTGACTTGAAAACCTCTTTGGTGATTTGAAGAATGTTCAATTTACTTACTCACAAAAAAATGTTCAATATACATCCTAAAGATTTAGAATTCGTAAATTGTTATTTTACAAAATTCAAATTTTCATTTGGGTTTCAACAAAATGAAAGTGAAGGAAAGACATTACGTAAAATATTGATTGGAAAGAGATTTGATGACACTTCTACCAAGTGATTTTTAGATGGTGGTTTTCCGAATGCATTACAATTACTATAGCCAAGCTTTCCCAACAAATGGAAACAATGTATCAATTTTAAATTCTATGTTTAGCTAAAAGAACACCATAATATTCTATTGAAACATAGAGAACAAACCAAAGAATTCCGTCATTGTGAAATGTTATGGCCATAATTGGATTCATGATGAGCGGGGTCGGCGTGATTCATGGTAGTTTTTGACAATAATAGATGAAAATGTTAAAGATATAATACCTCTTCCTTTGAATTGTAATGTGTGATGGATGCTTTGTTATTTATTTATTTATTTATAAGAGAATGACTTCGCAATTTTATAATTTATATTACAAGATACATTGAAATGTTATGTTTTCCTTTACATCATTCTTTTTATTATTTTTATAATAATGTTATATTTGTTTAAATAGATGTTTTATAATTTTATTAATTGAATTGTTCAAATCATCAAATTTATTCAATTAAAATGTATATGTTTTTTAATTTTTACAAATTATTAATTAAAATTAAAATTAAAATTAAAATGTGAATTTTTAATGTAGTGTGTAATAAATTATTGATATTGTTATTAGTGGGGTTGTTATTTGGATTTCAAAGATATTGCACTCCATCATGAGGTATACATCACAATTTTATTTATTATAAATATTACAAAGATTTTCATTCATGAGTGCTATAAGTATTAAAAAGAGATGATATTTGGTTTAAATGTTATTTTAATTTACATATTTAGATTTTATAATAATAAATTATTTCGTATGTTATTTTTCTTACACATGGATGAGATCCT
>JASDQU010684931.1:38140-64119 GCA_032191745.1 Picea mariana | reverse complement strand
ATAATTTCCAAAATTCCAAGGAATATGAACCTGCCTCCGTCATGTGTTCTCAAACCCTTGATTTAACCTGTCAATACTTAAACATCATCCTTTCTATTGACCCAACTTTTTGACCAGAGCACCTTCAGTGCTCCACCTCGAACAGAGTATTCGAAACCTTGACCAAATCCGCCCAAGACTACCAAATGAGCTTTTCACTGCTCACCTCCAAGCCACTTTACAATGGAGTTTCACTGAGCCCTTAAACATGCTCCATGACATGCAATTCTATGGACACCATACCACGCAACCAATAATCATGGATCTGAAACTCACAACTGTAGACCTATGTACAAGGTTTTAATTTATGACTCATGCTCCCCCACCCTTCTTTAGTCTACCTAAATCTATACTTTCATAGGTGACTTAACAGAACCAGGTGTATGCATGCCTAACCAGGTCTTACAACAATATGCCCAATTACATATAACCAAAAAATACTACTCCAAAAGAAAATGTTCACATGGTAACTTTACCATTACCTTTATTGCCATTGCTTACATTTACCATCCCGTTGTCAATCCTACCACCTAAATCAATTCCACCTTTTACTTTTCCTTTTATTAAAAGGAAAAATTAAAAATTCACCTTTACTTTAATTCCAAAGTAAATCTTCCAACATTCACCTTTACTTTAATTCCAAAGTAAATCCTCCAACATTCACCTTTAAAAAAAAAAATTAACCATTCACCTCACCATGAGAATTTACTTCAATGCAAATTTCACCATGCGAATTTAAAAATTCAATGCGAGTTTACTATGAAAATTTTTAATTCCTCCAATACCTTTTAAAGCAGCCTTCACGTGACTTACTTGTTCAAGTTTTCAAATTTAAAAAAAAGAAAAATTCAATATTTTAAAAAAGCTGCGTGACTTCATACCATTCCTTCATACCTTAAATTCTTCAACTCCAAAACATACGCTGGCCTCATATCATTTTTAAATCCGCCCCACCACCTGATGTGAGTGGCGTGCTTGAAAGGGCCGCTGCACCTCCCGTATGGTTGGCTTGCTAAAATCTTGAATTTTACCTGCGGAAATCTGGAGATTGAAGCACCCTCTGCTTCACACACGCTTCTTATCAACACAGCGATTTGAACGTAACTTCTCAACACAACGCTCCCCTCATGAAGATAAACCAGCGCTGGAAATCCGATTTTGAAGAACGGCTGATCAACGCTCCCTCACGCCCAGCGCTGACTTGAAAAACCAACAGCTCCCGTGGGTATCTCCAGCAATTCGGCATGCGTCTGTCTCTCTCCAGCAGCAAATCGGCGGCTCCGTCTCTCCAGCAAATCAAGGGATTTCTCTACAACTAAATCATTCTCCCCGAGCTCTGATACCACTTGTTAGAATTGTCAATGTTGAAAACACAATTTTTAATGATAATTAACAATCACAATCATAAGAAATAGACACAGCGATTTCACCTGGTTCATCCAAACGTTGGGCTACGTCCACCAAGCATAGGCATCAACTGTCTTATTATTCATATCATGGAGATTACAACCAGCAGCCTGGAGAGGGCTTGAAGCCCGTGACACACATATTTAAACAATTTCTCCCACGGTTACAATGCAACTAATTCATTAATTATACATTCTAACTTAAATTGTCTTATCTCAACCAAATGCTAAATAGTAAGATCTAGATCCACATCCATCCTGTGGGGATTTGTTGTCACCATTTCAAAAATGGTTCACTGCAAGATTTGCTTCTTACCTAAAACTCCTATGAACTATGTTCCATAAACTTCTTAAATTGGTCTTAACTGTGATTGATAATTTGGACATGATCGCTTTTTGACACATCATTAAACAAAATGGGACTATTAAAACCTGAGTCGCTCCGCTTTACAACCATTATTACGAATAATATATTAAACAAAAATAACTGCAAAAACAAATACATCTTTTAAAACTCTAAACAGATTACCTTATTATTCCATTGGATCATATCTAAATTTTTGTTTTGCCACCAGAAGCAATCGATCTGTATCTAAATTGAAAACTTTATTGATCCCCGACCCCAAAAAATGCATCGCAAATAGTTGTAACGAAAGAATGAAAATGTTTGGATGGAATGGAAATTACATGACAAGAGTAATTTACGGCCATATAAGCAAGTGCTTTATTATATTCGGCTACCTCACTAGAAAACCATCTTCTCATCGTAACGCCTATGCACGGGCTTCTCTTGCCACTACTGCCCACCGCCTCCTACGCTTTTACTGGACTGTTTCGTGCCCTCGCCTCGACCGCTTCCATGAGGTTCAGAATTCCAACATTCGTACTCCATTAAGATAGCATGCAAGTATTAAACTAGCCATGTAATTTAAAGATCAATGATTCTTTAGCATTACTTTTCCTGCGCATGCACATTAAAATTTTAGGGATGTGATATAATGTCTGCAACCCCACGAACTATAGAGATTTTAGGCAACAAAGAAGTTATTAATGTCAATCAAGCTTAGATTTATAAAATTGCAAGATGCCATAATCTCATGCACAACTAACATGGAATGCACTAGGCTTTTATAAACTAATATTGTAATTGAAATGATGTGAAATTATTTCCCACCTCAGAATAAATAATAAAGGGCAATGTTGTTAAACAAAATATCTAATTACATCCTTAACTAATTAGTTAGTTAGTTTACCGTTATAGAAGTTGATAACTCCGTAACTTCTTATAACCATATTGTGTAACTATACATGTTCATATTAATAGAACACACATCAATAGTATAGTATGTTGCATCAAATCTATCTGTGCTTAATCTTTTCATGGTATCAGAGCAGTTCTGAGCCTCACTCCATCACTGGAGGGCCTGGGACCCAGAAATATCGAAATCGCTCCCGTTAAGAGAAGAAGAATCGATCTTGAAATTGTTACCGTATAGGAAAAGAAGAGACTGTTGTTGTTTGCTGTATAACAGAGGAAGAGAGTGCCGATGTTTGCTGTGAGAGACTGTTGTTTGCCGTGAAAAATTTGTTGTTTGACGTGCAGGGTTCTTTTGTCTCATGCTCTCACATAGAAAGGTGTTTCTGTGTTGCCAATTTGGAAGAGGCCGCCAATTAGAGAATATCCACTGCTCTTTTTGAGTTTGTTTGAAAGTTGAGGCAGTTGATGAGTTTATTTGATGAGACTAATTCGCAGAGCACAAAGATAAGGTTTACAGGCACGTGAGAGACCCGAGAGAAGCAACCATAAATTTATTTTAGAGAGCACTCGTTTTAAAAGATCGACACAATTAGTGAGGAAGCTAAGCAAGAAGTTTTTTTTAATTTTAAATTTTATAAGATGTATAAAAATATGTGCTCTTGGTTATTTAAAAAAAAAGCCTTTATTATTTAAAGATCTTTTATTATTTCAAAGGAGGTTGTGAGATTTTTTTTTTTTGGGTTGCCCCTGGTGTGGTGTGGAGTTATAAGATCCACAATCTGTAAAATTAAGTGGATCCATAAAGTTGACGAGTCTCTATGGCCATAAACATATTGTGGTTGTAAGCATGTGTGGTCGGTTGTTTGTGCAAGTTGTTAAAGTTATGAAAATAACTTTAATGCTTTGGTGACATGAGAAAATATTTGTGTCTTCGAAGAATGTATTGAATCTTATTGAGTCTAGCTAACTCAATATTGGTATAGTTATTTTGTTAGAATTCGTGACTCTAACAAATGACAAGAGAATAAGGAAATCCAAGACGAAGGTAAATTCAAGAGAAAAAAAATGTTAAGCATGGTGATGAGATTTATTTTGGCATTTATAAAGAGATTTGCAAATAGATAAGAAGTTCAGTGAATCGAAGAAGCATATTCCAGCCAAACCAACAAAGCCGATAGATGAAGAAGAGTCGTCATGGAGCAAATAGTCTACAAGAAATAAAATCTAGGCTTCCAAGGAGAAGAAGCCACAAGACAAGAATATTGCCTCTTCTATTGTTGAAGAGAAACAGTAAAAACTGCATGAAAAAAGTCGCAAAGAAGAAACCCGACACCCTAGTAGACACTCCAATAAGTTTTTTGGTCCCATTTGTAAGAAATTGTGAGCTTTGCTATAGGCAAGCTTTGTTCCCCATGTTTAGTAAGCCAAACTTTGTTCCTCATGTTCAGTAAACCCTGATTGAATCAGGCCTACATAGGTCAGTATGTGATCATGTAGCATGTATCCTTGGTTTCGAGTAGCATGAAGCGCTGGCCATGATACATCACAACTATCCCTGGTTTCGAGCAGCTTGAGGCGCTGGCCAGAAGGAATGTGGTATAAAGTCCACTTTGGTAGAGGAATGTGGTATAAAGTCCACTTTGGTAGATACAAGGGTGTCTACTCTTATGCCAACTTGATGATTGTATCAGAGAATTTGAATCTTCGATTAACAGGGGAAATGTGAGATATTAATCTCAAAGTCAGGACCAAGTTTTGATTAAGGGGGAGTGTGAAGTCTAAGCATTATTGCATTGGACGCTGGTGATAGTGATAGTTTTTCTTGGATGTAATTAAGGGGGAGTGTTAAGGAAAATACCTAATTACATCCTTAACTAGTTAGTTAGTTAGTTTACCGTTGTTGGTAACTCCGTAATGTCTTGTAACCATATTGTTTAACTATATGTGTTCATATTAATAGAATACACATCAATAGTGTAGTATGTTGCATCAAATCTAACTCTGCTTAATCTTTTCACTAATTACTTGTGTTCATTTCTTACAAGGTGTGAAGGATGATGCTCATATTTTATTTCATGTAAGAAAGATATCATAATCACCATATTATGATAATGGATACTTTGTCAAATATTTTGATTTAGGATTTGGGTTAAATATATTTGTAATCAGTATGACATTCCCTGCATTTTTCATGTGTTTAATAATTATTTGAAATCAACGGTTCACACTTCTGATTTCTCATTCAATTATGAAAACTGTTAAGATTTCGATAAATCAGGAAAACAATTAAGATTTCAACCATGGACAATATTGAGTCTATTAAGATTTCTACAATGGACAATATTGACCTCTAATATCTCATTCAACTCCGAAAATTGTTAGGATTAAACTGTTAGGATTTGTACAAGGGACAATATTAACTAAGTAGTCTATCTATTATAATATTTTTATTTTGACCTTCTTGGGTAATTATCACTAGAATAAAAGTTGTTTTGAATGCATAGATGGATACAACACACAACACCCTGAAAAACCTTTAT
Source organism: Picea mariana (assembly GCA_032191745.1). NCBI lineage: Eukaryota > Viridiplantae > Streptophyta > Pinopsida > Pinales > Pinaceae > Picea > Picea mariana. Next base: position 58,876 of record JASDQU010684931.1, on the reverse strand, counting down.
TCCACTAGACTATGCAATTTCAACAATTGATATCTGCAATTGCATTCATTCTTTCAAATTTCACATAAGAAAATAAGAAAATAAATTTATTTTGTTCCTACAATATGTTCCTTTATTCTGTAAACATGCAAAATCAGCAACCACAAAATCTTTAATTAACCCATGTGTTCCATATATCCCATTGGCTTTTCCATTTTAAAACTTAAGGGCATGGACTACATTACTATGAAACTCTTGTTATTGATGAGTCAATTTGAAAATATAATTCCTTTTGATGCATGTATTTCGGCCATCTAGATATAACCAAGACCTCTTTAATTTATTCAAAGTAAACATTTTAATTTTAAAAAAATACATAATGTACAAAAATTCATATTAAAGTTATTCAAAATAAACACTTTAATAATAATAATAATAATAATAATAATAATAATAATTAAATTTATACCTATCACATTTATCGCTTGGTTAACAAAGTTCATATATGAGTTGGTGTATAATGAAACTAACTAAATATACATATCCATTAACTAAATATACATTTATGTTCATATATCAATTAATGTTACTAAATATACATTTATGTTCATATATCAATTAATGTATGACAGATATGAGAACGAAATAAAACTAACAAAAAAACACCATCTCTCAAGAGATAAACCTTTGATTTATAATGGGACATTGACAAAAGTACAATGAATTGGATTAAGTAAAACAAGAAAAGAAAACAATTACTTATAATTGTGAAGCATTTTTGTTTTCCTTATTAAGATAACATATAAATCATGTATGTGGAATGATATTATGTTATATGATTAATTTAATATTTAATTAAATATTTTTTAAGGTTTAATTATTTTCATTTATTTATAAATTAATTTAATTTATTATTATTTCATTAATAATTAATTTAATGATTAATTATTCATTTAAGTCTTTGAGATTTCATAAATTTAATGTAAAATAAAACAATAGTATAGAAAAACTTAATCATGTTTTGCATTTTTTTTTATTAATTTGAGTAATTTAATATATTGATACATTTTTCACCAATGTAACTTTTATTGATCCATTTTCTAATGAAGATATACTTGATCACAAATCATTGGAATTTGCTTCTAATCCCTATTCCATACTTCAATCTTAAGGGGAAATCACTCTAACTATTTGAACCTTGACATGGTAAAGATTTTTTTATCAATTAATCTCTTTATAGGATACTAATTGCCTTGCTAACTAGTATGCATCAGAGATACAAAGAATGATTTTTGCATCTGTAGTGGTAACATTATCTATCTCGCTTTAATTATTATGATGATTGTTCATGAGTACTATTGTTCATTTCGAAAATTAATATGATGGCAATGATTGATGTTGATGATATACTTATGGTGGTTATGACATATTGCTATGATCATGCAATGGTGACATTGTTTTGATCCAAGGTACCTGCAAGCATATTTTGATTAGCATATGGAAATATCAATATTAACTAACACATAGAATGATATTCTAGTGTTTGTTGTTGAATACAAGAGCTCAATTGTTTGTGGTTGTATGTGCATGTTGGTGTAGTTATGTCACTAGTCATATGCTTATAGTTTCATCTATGTAGCCAAAAAACAAAAATTTGGTATGCTTGTAAAGGTAAATTCAAAAAATGGACTAATCTACAACTAATACTATAAACATTTGATTGAGTGCATAGTGTTGAACTTGGTGGAAAATGGCTATGGTTTGGAAATGGTTCTAATAGATATAACCTAAGGTTTTGAACCCTTCTATCATTGCTTGATTAAACTATGAAAATAGAAAAGAATTTGGGCATATCTATTGCTTGATTAAACTTCTAATATTTATGAATAATAAAAATCATTTTGGGCATATCTATGATGAATAGGTGCCATTGGTGGAGATCATAGTGCCAGATGTAAGCCATCTATATTAACTATATGAAAAAAAGATTGGCTTTGGTAGACTCCTCGATGAAACATTCAATTCCAACATGCCAAGGAGGGTGGGGTCTCAAAAATATTTTCATGTTCTCAAAATATCTTCTTACAAAAAATGTCTAGAGGATTCTATAATGACAAGGTCTATGGGTGTAGGCCATAAAGGAAAAATACCATACCTAGCCCCAAACTCCATTGGGGATTGGGTAAGGACCCCCATCAAAAAATTGCAAAATGCATCAATCATTTGGAAAGAAACTACTTTGGTTTTCCCCTTGATCAAGAAATGGTTTATTTGGAGATTTGTGTTGTTCCTTGGGTTTCTCTTAAGTAAACAATAGGTCCAAGGCACCTTATGGAGGAAAATTTCCTCTCCGCTCTAGGCTAGCTGAAAATTTCTAGTAGCCAGAGGAGGTAACCCTCAAAAGTGCTAATTTTGATTTTGAGTGTTCCTCCAAGTAAATTGAAGAAATTTGAGTGATTTCAAATCATAGACTTTAATTCAGACACACATTCACATTCACAAAGGGCACCATATTCTTGTTTAACCAGCTTCAAAGATTGTAGTAAAAATAAAATAAGGATACAATTAGAAACACAATTTTTCCTAGAGATATCTGCTTAGTGGAAGGTATACATTATAGGAAAGTGTGATATATAGATTAATAAGATGGAATTGATTCTTCAAACTAAAGAAAATACAAATTTTCAAAAAAACTTCTATATTGGATTCATAATTTTCTAAATTCAACATATTCTAGTAACAAATATTGTAACCATAAAATAGAATAGAGAAATTACAGACATAAGTATCAAATACTAACAATAAAAATTGCAAAATCCAACCTGTGAACAATTTTTACAAGTCTTTAGCTTTGAAAAATTACAAAGATAAGAATTTTGAGAATAATTAATTCAGACATCCATTCACATTCACAAAGGGCACCATATTCTTGTTTAACTAGGGTCAAAGATGATAGTTAAAAAAAAAAAAAGGATATAATTAGAAACACAATTTTCGTAGAGATATTTGTTTAGGGAAAGGTATACATTATAGGAAAGTGTGATATAAAGATTAATAAGATGGAATTGATTCTTCAAAATAAAGAAAATACAAATTTTCAAGAAAACTTATATATTGGATTCATAATTTTATCAAATTCAACAGATTCTAGTAACAAATATTGTAACCATAAAATAGAATAGAGAAATTACAGACAAAAGTATCAAAGACTAATAATAAAAATTGCAAAATCCAACAAGTGAAACAAGTTTTACAAGTCTTTATGTTGGATTAAAAACTTTGAAAATTACAAAGATAAGAATTTTGAGAATAAATATCATAAAACTTTTTATTTTAAAGTTTGAAATCTTCTATGTTGAAAATTACAAAGATAAGAATTTTGAGAATAAATATCATAAAACTTTTTATTTTAAAGTTTGAAATCTTCTATGATGAAAGAGAACAAAATGATTAAAAAGAGGATGAATCCTTTGATAAAACGAAAACATTCACGACTTTAAAAAATTTCAAGCTCAAATGACCAAGCTGACTATTGGAAGCAAGTTCTTTTTCACTATGCAAAAGATACCCACTTCCCTATTGTTTTATTTCCTTTATCTTCTTCAATTTACAAATTTAGATAAGAGTGGAAACCCAAATATTTTGGAAAAAGTGTTATTTCTCTTGGTTTTATACTTAAAACGGTTAGGGTATGTTATCCATTGTTACGTGTTCTTCTTCTTTTGCTTAAGTGTTGTTGTTAATGTGGTTGCAGGTGTTGGTGTGGAAACAAGTATTGACATGGTAGTTAATAATGGAACATTATTCCTTAATTTGTTTATTTGTTGTCAATCATTTCCCTCTAGTACCTTGAAATCCATCATTCTTCTTTAAATTCATCTCTTTAAATTCCATCATTCTTCATTTTGAGGTTGTGGAGTCTCCATTACAATTTGCATTCCCTTACATTACAATTTATGGGGAGTCTCCATTACAATTTACATTCCCTTACTTGGATGATCATCTTCAATTGTGATAACTAAAGTGGATGCAAAATTCCCTTTAGCCATTTCTTCTTTAACATTCTTCTCTTGTGTTGACAGTTATCCTTATCCTTGCAGTATTTATTTATCTTCTGTCCATGACTCTTTGTTTGCTAACATTTCTATTCCCTCATCTTTATGATGGATATATAATAGAGAAACAACTAAAATTCTCATGTTAAAAATCAAATGGCATGGATCATATTTTCAAAACCTATCTTCTTCAAAATAGAAAGTTTTCATCATATTTTCAACTATGGTAAACTTTTTTCTAGTTTTAACTATAAGGAGAAAACTTCAATTGGAAATATAAAATAATATTTTTGATTTTTTGAAATAAAATGAATATGATTTGTTTTTAACCTTTTTGATATACTCTAAGGAAAAAATCCTAGGAGTGAGAAAAACTAGAAATTTATAAGGTTTCAACTCTAATTCACAAATTCTTAAGACTATATAATCCTTAAATATGTACCAATATCCATACTTCAATTGTGGGATTAACTAAAGAAAGCTTTTGCACTCAAGAAAAATTCTTGGAGGATACTCATTCTATATTAGGGAATAAGTTGTGACCATAAATTTATTTACAATTTTTTCGAAACCATCCCTTTGGCCACAATCCTTTACTACTTGATCCCATTAAAATTGGTAAAATCATACTTAGCTGATTGAGTAATCTTAAGGATAAACCTTAAAATACTTTCATCTACTAAAATATCATTGTCATAACCAAAAATAAAATAAATCATTGTTATGATTTCCCTTACTGATTCTTTGAACATAAAAGAATTTAATGCAAAACTTTAACTCTGGTAAACTTGCACCTGTTGGTAATAAAATTGGTAAAATCATACTTAGCTGATTGAGTAATCTTAAGGATAAACCTTAAAATACTTTCATCTACTAAAATATCATTGTCATAACCAAAAATAAAATAAATCATTGTTATGATTTCCCTTAATGATTCTTTGAACATAAAAGAATTTAATGCAAAACTTTAACTCTGGTAAACTTGCACCTGTTGATAATAATTTCAATAAAAAATTGTTCTTTTATTCTAATGATACTAAGTTAAAACATGTTCCTAGCTCATCTTCATCTAACTTCTCTTAATTATCAAATAATATCAATATTTCAGATATGGAAAATTATGAAACAAGGGATAAGATGTACTAATTATTTTTGGATTTCACAACCCTGTGAACTGGGTCATAAGATTGAGCACACATATGAACATATTCAAGGAAATGAAACGTTTTTTTGGGACTATACCTTATGCCAATCCACATTCCTAGGCAAGAATATCCTCTAAATTATCAATAAATCTCGAAAAAGTTAAATTTTAAATTACCTGAGTTGTTTTCTCGAATAGTTGGGTTTCAAAAATATCTTGGTAAATCTTTGTCTAAATTGACTAAATATCTTGGTAAATCATGTGCTATTACTACATGCAATACGTGAAAGAAAGAAATTTGAGTTTGACACTTTATTTTTCCTTTTTATTTTAAAAAACGACATTTGTTCGTAAGAAAAATCAAAAGTGGTTTGCGGGAGTTTGAAATCACCAGTTTGGAACCCGATCTCAAAGTCCCGTAACCAATAGAGAGTTAACATGTGGATATAGGGTGGTAAGATATAGGGTGGTAAGTGGTTTCAGGACTTTGAAATCGGGTTCACGTACCTTGATTTTAAACTCCTGCGAATAACTATATTCGTTTATTGACATCCATCCTCCATCTAATTAAGTGCCTTTATTTTAATTTTCTCATTATTTAAACGTGTTATTGAATCACACTTGGTTTTATTTACTAAATATGGATATTTGGTGGCCTCTAATTGTTCTTAAGCCAAAATTTTGATAATCCATTTCCCCTCGACTATTTTTAACTCTTTTTTTTTTTAATTAATAAATTACTCATAATATGAGTATATGAGTATTTAAAATGTTAGAGTTACAACAAGTAGGGAAGGGGGGACAAGGTTCAGGTAGGACTGGACTTGTGGATTGGAAGCAAGGATTCTTACAAACTACTAGTCCCCTTCGTATGGGAACTCAGGTTTAAAATATACCATACTTTAAGTCATATAGCAAGGAAACCTTTGGTGAATAATTGAGAACAATAATGGATCACATGGAGGGAGTTGTATTTTAGGGAGGAATTTGCTTACATTTGGAAGGCTTGCACTGACAACTTTAGGAAATATTGCATCACTCTAAACGATGAGGAAGATGAAATTATCTGGTCTATGAATCCATCTGGGGATTACAAAGTGAAGTTTGGCTACAAAGCCCTGACATCAAATGGAATTGAGAATCCATTGATCCAGTGGTGGAAACCCATCTACAAGTTTAAATGCCCTACTAAATTAAAAAAAAATCATGTGGCTCCTCCTCAACAATAAGGACCTCACTTGGGATATTATGCAAAAAATAAGCTTCAAAGGACCATGTGTAAAGAATCATGTGGGATTGACCATGCAAAGAATATAACACATGCCCAACATTCTCCCACTTTTTGTTTTCTTTGCATATAGGGGGTCACATGATTACATAGTCAACAATCCAGGGCAACAATGCCCGATGTTTCTCTACACTAGGAGAAATTATTTGTGCTCACAGACTTTGTCAACAAATCTGCAAAATTCTTCAAAGTGTCCACCTTAATCAACAATACCTTCTTGTCTTCAACCATGTCTCTCAAAAAGTGATATTGAACATCAATATGATTTGTCTTTGAATGATAAATCGGGTTCTTTGTCAGGAAGATTGCACTCTGAGTGTCCCAATATATCCTCACATCTTGTTGTACCAAACCAATACCTTAACACAATCTCTGTAACCATACTTCTTCCTTGCTTGCATGAGTGGCTGCCATGTATTCAACTTTTGTAGTTGAGAGGGCCACTAAAGATTGTTCGTTGCTCATCCAACTGATTTCTCCTTCAAATAGGTTAAACACATACCCACTTGTAGATCTTATGTGATCCAGATCTTCAACCCATAATGCATCAACAAACCCATGTATGTCCAACACTCTTTCCAATTTTGGTCTATCTTGGTAGCATAATCCATAACTAGTAGTGCCACATAAATACTTGAAAACCATATTTATTGTTGTCCAATGCTCCTTCCTTGGTTTTGACATATACCTTCTCAACTCCCACTATATGTGCAATGTTCGGTCTAGTACATGCCATTGCATACATCAAAATACCAACCACACTATCATACAGAACATGGGACATGTCCTCTTTCTCTTCTTGTGTCTCGGGACACTTATCTGCAAATAACGTTACACCTACAAGAATAGGAACCCCAATCAGTTTACATTCTTGCATATTAAACCTCTGCAATATTGTCTTGACATACTTCCTCTAATTTAACTAGAGATTCTTTTTTTCCCGATCTCTTTTAATTTCCATGCCCAAAATGAAATTTGCAACACTAAGATCCTTCATGTCAAATTTAGAGGATAATTGAATTTTCACATCGTGGATAATCTCCTTGTTGTTTCCTATCAGAAATATATCATCCACATACAATACCAAATAAATAAGATGATCACTGACTAATTTGGAATACACACAGTGATCGAGTTTTCTCCTTGTGAAGCGACATCCTTGGTGATTGCTTTCAACCATACATGGAATTTTTCATCCAAAATACCAACTCTTTATTTCCCTCCACTGCAATGTTAGAGATACTTTATACACACATAGGAAATTTTTTTTCTAAGGCTTTCCCTATGTTTACTAGTCATTATCCAGTCTCCTATAGTCTAGGGAGAATATTCATCTAGAAGAATATTCTCTTCAGTTCACACTTCAGTTTGATCAGTTGAGTGGAGTCTAGATGCCACATTGGGATAATCACCATGCAACATTGGGATCATCACCAGATAATGTGCATTGTCCTTGGGATTAACACCCTAATAGCGCATTACTCATGATTCCCTGATCTCCTCCTCACTTCACTATGTTTCAGTCAGTTAACTGAAGATTGAGAGACTAGTTAACTCAAACTAGGTGGCAGTTTACTCTCGTAACTACCTGAAAGACTAAACTAGGTGGCAGTTAACTCCCGTAACTATTGGTGTGTGTCCAAATCACTCTAGACCACCACTATGGAACATTGGCTTCTCCTCTAGTGCGCATTATTTGAGTTATACAGAGTATATCATGTGTAGATTATCATTCATTCATTTGGTTAATGAGAATTCTTCCATTCTTTCTCTCCTGCTTCTCTTTTCTCATATTTTCTTTGAAAATTGTGTATGTCATTTTCTAGCTAGATCTATTTTGTGCAGGTTCAACACATTTACATGGTATCAGAGCCGATGGATTGCTAGGAAAGAGACACACCAGATTCTTTTTGCACGTACTGAAGATTGAAGACAACGGAAAAATGGAATTTCCAAAAGAATTCATTCTTACACCATAAAATTTCTTTGCATGGAAGGAGAAGATGATAATTCATCTTCAAGGCAAGGGATTATCTAGGTTAACCATGGACACAGAGAATGAACCCACATCAGCCATAGAAAAATACAACTATTTGAATCAAATGGATGAAGCGTTTGGAACTAGTTGTAGTCTCATTTCTCCTGAACTCCTCTTTCACATATCCTCCTGTAAAACCCCCAATGAATCCTGGACCACCATGGAAGGGATTTTTTTCAAACAAGACGAGATGAGGGGGCACATGCTTGAGGTGGAATTGCTCACTTTGGATCCAAAAAACTTCGACGATCTCCAAGATTTGTTTACCAAATATAAGGATTTGTTGTCGCAACTCAAGGCTTGTGGGGTTTATAAATCTAAGGAGGAGAAACAAATGGTTCTTACCATTCTCTCCAAACTTGGTCCGGAATACTCATTTTTTGTATCCACATTTCATTCAGTTAGTTTCACCTCTAGAACCACCAGGAATATGCCCTCTCTTAAGGTCTTTATTGAATCTCTAACACAAGAGTAGAACAAGATGATCAACATGGGAAAAATCAAAGGCCCAAAGGCGCTTGCACTTATTGTGCATGATGGTAGTGGTCATCAAAATCATAAATCTAAATACAAAGACAAAAGGAAAGCACATACAAATACAAATAAGGAAGGGTACTCAAAATCGTTCAATGATGCCTCTAGATCCAAAGGTGGAAAGGGAATAAAAGGGGAGAAATGCACTTACTGCCATAAAGGATTCCATCCAGAATCCACATGTATGCAGAAAACGATAGATCAAATGGACCAAATACTTCAACAAAACAACCTTGGAGATCTCATCCCCAAATGTGCCAAGAAGAAGAAGCCAGGCAGTCATAATCCCAAGAAAGGAAATTCTAGCCATGCTTTGATTGCCATCAACTCCTCTCTTGCTGCTTGGATCGTAGATTCAGGTGCATCACACCACATGGAAGACATGTTGAGTCTCCATTTTGACATAAGATAATACCTTATCTTACCCTCTATCTAAGTCTTTTTGCCTCTGTTATAAACCTATACTGGACTATTCCCTCCCAAAACACATGCCTAATAGCTATGTCATGTCTACAAGAGGTAATTGGTGATTTAAAGCATGTTTGTTTAACTTTCTTAAATTAATTTGAATGAAAGTGTTTTATTTTGTATAGTTCTAATAATTTGATTTATGAGCAGTCTATCCAGCACTACCAGACACCGTGTAGTCCGGTACCGAATCCATTTCGATACCCAAGACAGTTTTGATCCGGTACCAAGACGTGCGCTATTCCGGTACTCCTTGCTCTGTTCTATTCCGGTACTAGACTCGCGACTGTGTGCAATCCGGTACCAAAACCTCTATTTCAGGATGCGCTAGTTGGACCTGGATAATGGTGGAGATTTCGAGAACACAGTTGGATAGAAGCATCCGAGTTAGTTCTCCAGTTGCAAGAGACTCCATCACTCATGCATTTCATGTCATGAGGATGGAATCGACTACTAAAAATTCGATGTAAATCTTAATTCTGGAATTTCTCGAACTGTTTAATGTTTATCCATAAATATTGGTAGTATCGGCTTACCTTATATAAGGAATGATGTGTAGAGAGGAATGTAAGATGTATACAATAAGAATCAGATAGTACTTGTCGTCGTCATGTATGAAGTAAAAGACTATTGATCCAATTTACTAGTTGAATTAATACAGAAGATCTTTTATGTCAATCCTTGGATGTGAGTGAAAGTTTTAGTCTGTTAACTCCTTAAGAGGTTCCTTGTTGGTTCGGCAAGGGCCCACCACCAGAACTAAGGTAAACCTCATTGTATACATTCTGTGTGTTTGTGTAGATAGTTTACAACAGCGTGTGTGTGTGATTAGTCTTTATTTCATTCTTAGGATTGAGCATTGAGTTAATCATTTTGAATTGGTGTGTATAGGCAAGTGCTAGATCGAATATACATTTTATTATCCAATGTTGAAGGTAGCTATCTCATAATTTGAAGTGTGGGACCGATATTTTAAGTTTGTGATTGTAGTATCGCAAGGGACCAAGAGACTTTATCTTTCATCTTCATGTGCTGTAATAAAGTCTTTCTGTTATACTGAATCCCCCTTGTGTTGGTTTGATTGAATTACATGAAGTTGAAGTTGGTTTTTGTTTCAAGAATGGTTGGAGTTGATTGTTTTAATTACTACAGGAGACAAGCTTCTTAAAGCTCATCTTTTCAATACAAGTGCCTAAAATGAATAGACTTGTTTCTCTGGTATAACATCTCTTTGATTGACTATTTGTCTAAGTTTCATTATCAGTTTTCTCTTTTAGGTTCAAAGGATATTTGGAAGTATTTAGAGATCTTAGAAATGGAATTTTTATGTTATTAATTATTTCCTATATGCAACAGACTTAGATATGTTGCTTGTTTTTGGCACATATGGTGTAACGAATCTTTTGATTACGAATCTTGGATTGACATTTAAATGAGTGTGAGATATACAGTGAACATATTTACGCACCAACATTTTGGCGCCATTGCCGGGGAGTTGTAAACGGTAACAGGTAGCATATTTTTTTATTTTTTTTTGGTTTGATGAAGTATTGGATTAGATTTGAGGATAATCTGAGGGCGGGGAGAAGACGATAAGACGAAAGGTAAGAACCTGTGCATCCACTTTGGTGGGGTTTCCCCAAAGTCAGGTTGTCCTCCTACCTCTAATTAGAAATATGCGTTTTCATTTTTTTATGAGTAGGTACAAGGATTATAAAGGCAGATTTATTGCTCCTAAAATCTCAAAAAAACCAGAAAAACAAACAACAAAGAAAACCCCCCTTTATACTAATTCATCGAAAAATTGTGCAGGAAAAATTCTCAGAGGAGAGAGCTCAAAGGCAACCATTGCAAAAACAACAAAAGGCACTAGATCCGAAGCCACTATTCAGATTAAAAACAGAAGGCAACAAGAAAAGGAGGCAGCACTAGCAACCCCATCTAGAAGAGAAACTGGAAAAGAAGCAGAGGTGATAATAGAAGAGGCTACATATGCTGTTGGAAGACCACACAAAACCTTGGAACAACTAGAGATACCAGATAACCCAGTGGTGGAACCATCGATTAGTGGAGAAAATTCACCATCTCCCTACATAGTGCTCGGAAACATGGTAGAAGAAGAGGGAAACACAGCCAATGAAACATATACATTTGGATTCCCCATACTGGATATGGCTAAAGACGTTGCTATGAAGAACATTCCATTATCTTCACTTCCTCATTTCAGAGGTATGTCGACAGAAGACCTTGACTCATTTTTATTTGAATTTGACATATTGTGTAGGAGCTATAACTACACAGATAATGCTAAAAAATTAAAACTTTTCCCAGCCACACTAAAATATTTGAGACTATGGTGGTTCATGAGCTTAGGGGAACACACAATTTTGTCTTGGGATGGTATGAAGGAGACCTTCCTCCAGAAATACTAGGATTGCTGCAGACCTAGGGATGCTAGGAATGATATATTCAAAATGCAGCAATCAGAAGAAGAAAGCTTAGAAGACTACTTAGAAAGGTTCTTATACAATTACCAAAAGACTAAGTAGTTTTCCTTAGATACAACTACAGTTAGGACTGTATTTCTAAAGGGTGTGAGGGACGATTGCATTGAAGTGTTAAACCTTATGAGTTCTGGGGACATATACCAAAAACCATTTGCAGACATAGCAGGGTATTGTAAAAGATACTCTCGCAGTCAAGCTAAAACATGGAAAAGTATAAGGGACCCTACCAACAGAATTGCTAAACCCACATCCGGAGGTGTCACAAGGATTGAGCTAGGAAATCTATTGGAAAACTTTAAAACATATATCCTACACACCATCAGTTCCCAACTAGATACCATGCAAATTAAAAGAAAACAAGAGGAAGAAAATGTTGCGTTAGCAATCTTTTGTCATTGGTGTAGGAGGAAACACCCTGAAAAGCAATGCCCCCTCAATGTTATTGAATTTTGTGGTATTTTCATAGAGGACCATCCTACTAATGAATGCCCTTCTCTCCCCAGATTCAAGGCCATGTTCAAGGGAGGAGGAGAACCCGAGACATCTTACCCCCCTAGGAGACCATGGAGACAACAAAACCCCATCATGTTTGCCGACCCAATTACACAATACCCCCAACAACAATGGGTACCTCCCATGTCTTATACTCAGTGGACAACACAAACCCAACCTTGGCAACAGGGTGTTATAACCCTAAATTGCACCACACATGCTTACCTGGCATCAGGCCAACTCATTTCCCTTCATTTCCAAAACATCTGCTGAGAAACCTCTTTAAAAATACTCTTGGGTAAAGGTACACGCGCCCTAACCCACTACTGCACGCGGGTGAACGCTGGCAGGCCTACTACAGCCCGTGTTTACCTAACAAAGCACAAAAACAGGAAAGTTGCCGACGGGACAAAAAGCTATGGGTCAGCTAACTGAAACTCCCGGCCATGCATGGCCGAGAGTTCGTCCAAAACTCTAGCTCCTTCTATCCTATAAAAGAAGGGGTAGGGGTACTATTTGGAGGAGGAAAATTATAGCGAAGAAACTCTGCCCATTTTCCGAATCCGTTTGTCCCAACCCTTTAGCCTTTCCTCAAGCCTAAGGAGAATTAACGCAAAGAAGTTGGAGGACAAAGAAGAGGAGGAGCCCAGGATCAGGATCAAGGAGCAGTGGTCGGTCTCGACTTTTGATTGTAAGTTGAGTCATTTTGAAAATAATAAAAAGAATACTTTTCCCGTCTGAATGCATGAGTTATTTATGATTTGTGCAATTTATGCTTAATTCCTAACCCTCAAGTAGAAAAATAGCATGCATGCGTAGTGTTTTGTCTTGATTGCAGGTTAACTTTGGAAGGAGCAACGCAAGTAAGCGGGCAAAGTGCAACGGAGGATCTACACCAAACATCAGTAAAAGGTTGGTAATTCCTTTCCGTGCATGTGTCTTGAAAGAGGTGTTTAAGTTTGTGGGGTGGTAGGTTAAAAGGTCATTTCTTTAAGGTCAAAATATGCATGCAAATCAGACCCTAGTTTGCTAGTCCATAGGGTATTATTTCCCAACAACAGAATTGGCGACTCCACTGGGGACGATACTCTTAGGGTTTCCGGATTTAGTTGAGGTGTTTGGGTAGTTTAAAGGATTAGATTTTATGTTTCTTTCTTTGTCTGTTTTCTGTTAGGTCAGAGCTAGCAAGGAACCTGGTTCTTTATACTAGTCTTTCCTTGACTGTTGCTTGACGGTAATTATCGGGACACACAGAGGTACATGCGAAGGCCTGCACACGTGTAACCCGCACCCTAACCTTCTATAGCCCGCGTTTGAACGCTTGTTGTAGAGGTTTCAGTAGCATGTAGGATTCAGAGAGCTTGAGAGGCAGTCCTCCTCTTCCCTGTTAGAATTATACATTCTCAGGGGGATTTCTGGATCCTATCTGAGTCTTGTTGGTTCATGGTCTTGTCTCAGTTTGCTTTATTGTGTTTTCTTATTCCTTGCAATTGTTTTTCTTTTCTGTTAAAAAGAAGCATCCAAGCCTTCAAGAGACCCTGGTTGTCAATACCAGAGGCCTTTTCCAGGTCTGGGTTGCCTGTGTTTAGTTTTGTCTTAGAGTTTATACATACATGCGGCCTGTGCAAGTGCAGCCCGCGGGTACCCGCCCTCTGTTGTAGCTCAGCACGCATTTGCACGCGTGCTGTTTCAGTGACAGTCTCGGGCTTGACAGGTTGATTTTCAATCAGAGTGGGGCAATCATCCCTTCCTGTGGCGAGAAGTGTGCCTCTTAGGGGTTTGAGTCTAGGGTTGCACAGTCAGTAGGTTAGGGCCTCTTACCCTTAGCCTATTTCTCTTAGTTGATAGTCGATAGGAAAGATAAAAAGAAAAATTTTGTTTTATGGTTTTTAGACAAGCGTAAGAGTCGGTGCTTTCTTGATTTCCATTGGGTGTCTTTTCTCTGGTTCTTTGCGATCTGCACTTTAAGCCAGAATTTTGTTTTGTTTTCTTGGTTTTGTGCTTGTCGACATTTTCCCTTTGTTGCTTCGTTTAGCACTTAAATAAATAAAAAAATATCTCTTTTTCATTTTCTTCTTTGTTTGAAGATTGTGTTTCTGCATCAATAGCTAGGGAGAAGTCTTTTTGTTCATAAGTTTTTGGCAGTGCATTTAGAGTATAAGTAGCTTGCAGTCGAGTGAAATTGCTTTATGTTTGCTGCATGAAATCTTGGAAAAATTTGAAAAGAAAAAAGAAGTCTTTCTTTGTGAAAAGTTGTTGGTTTTTGCATTTAGTACAAGTCTTTTGTTTCCATCATTTTTTCATTTGTTTTTTCTTTGAGTCTTTACACATCATCAGTTTCACTTTCATACCTTGTGACATAAAAAAGCCCATAAGAGCAACGCTAATTTAGAATCTATTAGACTTTTTGTTTGTAGGGTTCATACACTAGCTCAGGACTAGGGCCTTGGATTAGGTTGGAGAGGAAACTCTCCAAGGCCACTCAAAACCAAACATTGGAGTCTGTGATAGGGAGTGTAGAAGTCCAGTTACGTGGAAGTTATCCGGGAGCCCCCTCTAACACAGGGGATAAACACGAGGTCGCGTAAGGAAAGGTAGCAGAGATAACCCCTCCAAAGTCGGACCGAGCGTAGTGGAGAACACATATCGAGGATTTGTCTTGGGATTCCGTCGTTTGCATTTGCCACGGGGCTTCGTGGGTCTCGAATCCGTTCGAGGTCTTCAGTTGTCTTCCGGACCATTTGCTCTTGATACCCTTGACAGGTTTCGGGCTTGATACCCTGCTCATTGTAGTCTACCCGACTATCGACTGTACCCGCCTGGTGACTGTTCGCATGCTGGAAAACTAGTTTCCAATCTTTTTAGGGACATACACAGGTGATTGCGGGGGTATACCATGGTACTTAGGACAGACATCGGGCCACGCTTTGCAGAGTATACCCGGAGGGTGCTTCCGTTTTCGAGTTGCACTTGCACTGGTAAGTTGCTCTAGTGTTGGTTGTTGTAACTGTTCTTCAAAATAGTTAGTGATTGCTTGTCTTATCTTTTAGGGGCTTCTTTGTAGTGTGTGTTACTGTTTGAACGTGTAAAATACCTTAGCGTATCATGGATCTTCTCACACAGTGGAGGATCCAGAGCTCTGTCGATCACGAAGGCTTCTGGGCCTGCCGCTGGTTATACTGGAGCCACCCCCGTCACCATTGAGGCGGAAGCTAGACCAACAAGGGTCTTTCGAAGAAATCAGGTTACAAACCATTATGCCCGAACAACTCCCAGAGGAATCAACCACCATTCTTAGTTCGGTTGAAACCCCAACCACTGATACTTGGCCGTTGGTCAGTGTACCAATTCAATTTTACAAACACCTGTCAGTGCCTCACACAGCTATGGAAACAAACACTGTTACTTCCTCTGGGAATTCTTTCATTCCCACCACCATTGCTACCACAGGAGAAGCATCTCCTAACTTGCCGTCGTCGGTCCGGGCCACCATGGTCTCGACCACAACTACGTCGCACAGTGGACCGACCCCATCTATTGCGACGGCCACAAATCCATTCACACCTAGTGCGACAGGCTCTCCGTTTTCATACGGTATGCCTAGTTTGGGCACAAGTCCTGCACTCACTCACTCCACTTTACAGACATTGGGTCTAGGGGCAGGGAGCTCTAACACTCCTCTGCAAGGTCAACTTGGGGGAATTCCTGTCCCTTTTAATGCTTTTCCTTACGCTGGAGGTCATATCTCTCCTTCGTCCCCTTCACTTGGTGGCTTGCATCAGTAGTCCGCCGGGCAGCCTGCACACACGAGTTCATTTGGAGCTGGGATTCAAGGAACACCTGCGCACACTCTGCCGGTAGGTTCGTCACCGTTTGTTTGGAACGGGATGTTTGGTAACAACACTTTCGCATCCACTGCCTTCCCATCTGGTGGAACTCCCATTTTTGGACAGTCTACTCCAACACAAGGTACTATTCCTGCGCCGGGGGCACATATAGCAGGACCTTGGACCTCAGGACAAGGATCCGTTCCTTCCTCTGGAATGTCGTTCTGGGGTAATTCTTTCCACAATCAATGAAACCTTGGACAGACTTATATGCCTCTCCCATCATGACCGGCATGGGGTAATCCTTCCCAAAGTCCGTCAAACACGATGAATGCCCAACATCCTATGTCCTTTATGAGGAATCAGCCAATGATGTCTCCACAGATGCAAAACCCTTACGCTGGTCAGGGCCATGGTTTCTACCAGAATTCAGGCCAGCAGCCAAACTTTTCCTGGCAACTTGGTGCCAGTCAAACTCCAGGACCCTTTTTCCCAGGCTATCAGCAGCAACCCAAACTACCATTTCTGGCGACGTTACACTTGCCAGATTTGACAAGGTTGTTAAATGATCCTATTTATCACAATCCACGTTGGCCTCCTATGCCAATGAAGTTGCCTTCAGACATTCCAAAGTTTGAGGCCAAGCCTAACGAAGATCCAGGTGATCACGTGAACACTTTCCATCTTTGGTGTTCATCTAACTCATTGAAAGATGACTCCATCCAGTTGCGATTGTTTGAATGCACTCTTATTGGGAGTGCCGCGAAATGGTACATTGAGCTTGATCACTCCAGATATTCTTCTTTTGGCGAATTGGCGATGGCCTTCCTTAACCATTTCCAGTTACCTGTGAGATACGACGCTGGCACAGAGCTACTTGCCAATTTCGAACAGACGACAACGAACCATATCTCTAATCATATCCGAGAGTGGAGACGCTGAAAGAGTCTAATCAAAGTACCACTCCCACCAGCATTCCTTCTTGAGTGGTTCCTTAAGTCTTTAGTCCCACAATTATCCAAAGACGTCACGACTTCAAGAGTTTTCTCCGAAGAAGATGCCATCATGAGGGCTCAACAATTTGAGCTCATCTATTCTCAGTCTGGTTTATTATACAACATCCTACCAGATGCACCATGATCTATACTGGATAAAACTAGACAGAGAGTTGGACCACATGCCGATGGTATTGTTGGTTCAGCACAAACCAAGCCCGCTGAGCAATTGACAAAGCAATTGCAACAGTTATCTATACAACACTCAGCGGCCAGCCAAACTACTGCTTTGGCTTCTCCTCCTACCTAAACGTCAGAAGTACACTCTGTGCAGACAACTAACCCAAAGGCCACCCAGCAGCCTGAAGGGAAGAAAAAAAAATGAAAGAAGGGTAACGGGGAGAAAAAACCCACTGATAATGCTGGCGAGGGCACCACAGAAAAGCGGAAGGCGAGGTATCCATGCAACTTGTGTGCGGAAGACCACCCGACCCATCTATGCCCTCGACTTGCAGAGGCCCAAAAGTTTGTCACACAACAACAACAATCCGTGTTGACTAATCCCTTTCAGCATGGGAAAAATTTAACTCAAGCCTCTACAAGTGCCGAAGGGGGCAGCCAGGAAACCTGCCCTCCTCCGAACAATTCCTCTGCCGTGAACGTATATATGGTTAGGGGTGATGCTTTAATAATGACTAGAGCGCATGACTATAGTAAACCAAGCACCTCTGAGAAGGGTAAAGAAGCTAAGATCCCATCTCTTCCTCTACAGATCGAGAAGACATTGGGTGAAACAATGACACGCATCCCAAAGGGTGCATTTAAGAAAGCTTCTCACAACCCAAATGCAAGGGCCGCCCAGAATTACTCTGTGGTGGAAGATTTATCACAAACCCCTTGTGCGATGTCCGCTTTGGAGGTCCTCCAAAGCTGCCCTGCTCAAAGGAAAGCCTTGTTGACTGCTTTAGGCTCTACTGAGACTTGTAACCCGGGTACCATCATGTTAGATATGAACGAATTGAAACTTCGTCTGCCTTACCATGTCGCATTTCAGATAGTAGTGGCTCATCCCACAAAAAATTTTACACGGAATATATTCCGCATGGTGGTCGACGAGGGTGCTTTGACTTGCGTTATGTCGTTAGCATGTTGGAAATCCATTGGTCAACTCGCTTTGTCTCCATCACCTACTCTCCTTATTGCGTTCGACGGTCGTTCTTTCCGACCACATGGCATCGTTCCTTCTTTCCCTGTGCAGTTAGGAGGGAAGACCATGTGTGTTGAAGTAGAGGTAGTCGATGCTCCCCTCGACTATAACCTCTTGTTAGGTTGGAGTTGGAATTATGCTATGCAAGCTGTGGTTGCTACAGTTTTTCGAGTGTTGTTGTTTCCACACGAGGGTCAGATAGTGACCATTGATCAATTGTCCTTCTCTAGGCCTGACCTAGCTTTGGGGGCATCCACGGTTCCCATGATTGATAATCCTCAGCCTGGTGTCATTAATGTAGGATTTGGTTTGTGCCCATCCTTGATGGGTACCTTTGATTACCCACCTCCTCATAATGATGTCAAGTTTATATCGAATCACCACAAGGCTGAGATTTTTCATGTTGCGTCATTCTGCATGACTTACTTTGAGGATCCGTGGATTCTTCCTTCCCCATCAGCCACGATGGATGAGACAGGGCACTCCGACATGTCCATGCCCTTGTCGGCTGCTGAAGTAGCGTACTCTTTAGTCTAGCAAGCTTCAGCTAACCCTGATTCGACTCCCGCACAAGAGTTGGATCCACTTCCAGAGCTTATTTGGGCTCAGGGTTCTCTTGCTACCACCGATTCGTTAGACTTAGTCTTGCCTTCTGACGAAGCAGTAATCGAAGAAATGACTAGTCCAGACAAACCTTGGGACGATCTTCATCATAGATCTTATTTCCTCCCAGAGTTACACCGAATCGAGGCAGGAGAATTCACTATCACCATGACGGGAGCTCAGTCGTGTCCTATTAACCTCTTAGCTACACAGGAAATTTATGTGGAGGGGAATATGGCGACTATAACTGAAACTATACCTATTGACATCTCCCGAAACCCTGGTGTCATGGAGAATGTCTTCGTCGAAGCAGATTGCTCCCCCGAAGAGATTCAAATTTACACGGATCTTTTCAAAGAATTCCGCGATGTTTTTGCCTGGTCTTACAAAGAGATACCTGACATCGACCCACAAAGTGTCGGTCATGAGCTAACTTTGTTGTTTTTTAAGCTCACTTTGAGATCCGAAAGCAACATCCGGCGAGACTGCATTTATGCTTTTCCATCTCGTCCGGATTAACTGAGAAAAGTAACCATTATGGAGTCTTCTTTAAGCCCTTTTCAGACTCCTTAAAGATGAAAAGATTGTCGAGTGACCTTGTTTCTTCACACTCATTAACTTGGTCCAGAAGAATGTTCCTTAAACGGGTCTCCTTTTAAGCCCTTTTCAGACCCTTTAAAAATGAAAAGATTGCTGAGTGATCTTGTGACCTTTCACGCTCGTTAAACTGAAATTTGAAGTCACGTCTGTCCGGCGGTAGTTTACCCCTTTTTCGGTCCGGATGGTCAACTGTACGAACAAAGGAATACTCTATTGAATTCCCATTCTTTAGAAGAGTATCCTCAGGTATAATTTTATTCCTTTTTCGGGCATGAGAGACTAAATTTACGAAAAAGAAACCCCCCCAGAGTCCATAGTTAAGCTCTTTTCAAACTCCCTAAAATTGAAAAGATCGTCGAGTGACCTTATTCTTTCACACTCGTTAAAATGGTCCAGAAGAACATTCCTCATGGAGTCCATAGTTAATCTTTTTTCATACTCCTTAAAAGTGAAAAAATAGCCGAGTGATCTTGTCCTTTTCACACTCGTTAAAATGGTTTTGAATTGACGTCTAATCGGTGCTAGTTTATCCCTTTTTCGAACTGACTAGACTATTGAAGAAAAAGGTACCCCAATGGAGTTTCCTTTTATGCTTTTTCAGACTCTCTAAATATGAAAAATCATCGAGCTTCCCTTCTCTGGGCTCGTTAAACTTACATCAAAGGATGTTACCATTGTGTGTTCTATCAACCGCATTTGCATACCTTACCTATTAGCCTTGTAACAGTTTTCTTCTGCATCTTAACACCTTTGGCCACTGGAGGATTTTTCCCGAGTATCATTTCCCAGAACATCAGTCTTGTCCTTGTGCCTAGAGCTTGTATGTTTGCTACACTCGCTCCTCCATTGTAACGTAATATTCCTTTATTCTTTTTCAGAAACCATCAAAAAGAAAAAAAAAATCAAATATACCCCAAAAAGAGGATGGGAAAAGTATTTTCTTTATTGGCAGCATAATGAGTCGCCCTTGGATAAAGCACATCTGTCCATTTGATCCTC
>JASDQU010684931.1:0-14478 GCA_032191745.1 Picea mariana | reverse complement strand
AAAAGAAAAATTTGAACGGAAATCAGATGGACTATACCTTTCCGGTAGCCTTCTTTCTCGATCCAATCTCCTCAATACAATAATGGAGTATGAGGATCTTCTTCTTCTGATTCATGTTCTTCTGTAGAGTCTGATTCATCATCCTTTAAATCAAACTCTATCTGCACTGGTTCTTCCTTACTTGGTAGGGCTTCTTTTTTAACAACATCCTTCATTTCTCTAAATACCACATCTCGGCTATACACTACCTTCTTAGTTTATGGGTTCCAAATCTTGTGACCTTTGAGACCATATTTATATCCAATAAAGATACACTTTTCAGCCTTCTTATCCAGCTTACTCATGTTTTCCTTTGGAACATGAACATATGCATCACAACCAAAAACCTTGAGATGTGTGAGAGAAGGTTCCTTACTAGTCCATACCTCTTGTGGAGTCTTGTCGTCCAACGCTGATGAGGGTGATTTTTTGACCATGTAACATGCAGTACCCACTTCCTCTACCCAGAATTATTGCCCTAACCCGACACCACTAAGCATGCACCTTGCTTTTTCCATCATCATCCTATTCATTCTTTCTACAACTCCATTCTGTTCAGGTGTATATGGAGGATTCTACTGCCTTGCTATCTCGCACTTCTTACAAAATTCTTCAAATTCATTTCTATAGAACTCTCCGCCATTATCTGTCCTCAACACCTTAATTATTTTCTCTATTTGATTCTCAACAAGAGCCTTCAACTCTTTAAACTTGTCAAAGACTTTAGATTTCTTCCTGAGGAAATATATCCAAGTCTTCCTCGAGAAGTCATCTATAAACAAGACATAGTACTGTTGGCAGCCATATTAATTCCTATCTTTTTCCTTACAAGCTGCCTACACAAGGGTTTTGAACCCTCAATACTCGTTGCAATGTTTTTTTAAAATGACACCATTATCTTTCGCTTTTGCATACCTACTTTTCGTTTTCATTTTCACGATTGCAAGCGTGAAAACCCACAGTTGGAATTCATGTTGATTGCATTAAAATGATCTTTTGGATTGTTATGAACCTATTTGTTTATGTGGTCATAACTCTTTGAATTCAAACACACCACTGGTCACATATTTATCAAAAACACCCAATATTTATGCATTTGACTATTGTTAATATGGTGTCAATTTACATAAACTTTGACGCAATGGTTTGATTGAACACATTAATTTTTGGGTCAAATCATGGTTCATTTGACATGTTGTTTAAAATTATTTTTGATATGTTCTATTGTGATTTGAATGTAACATTTTACCAAGGCGCCGTCGATTGTACAACCCGACATGATATTCTTGCATGGTCCCAATTTACTCCACCACCCTCGCATGCATAAGTATTAACGTTCTGTCTTGCATTTCGGGTTGCCTTTGCTTGTTTTGGGGAAGCTTCGGGAAAAATGGTTCTGTGTCTACCGTGTCAAACCCTATCGCCAATTACCCTGTTGATTTTGTGCTATTAGCTATGGCTCCTGTAGTGCGAATTGAGCCCAATGGTGTCCAAAATTTGTTGTTTTTTGATAACGCCCGAGAGGACCTAGAGAGGAATGGTTGGCTGGTTTTTATTGAGAAGTTCGAGGGTTTCAACCTGGAAGTTGCTCAATAATTCGCACTAACATTTGATGGGTGTAGAGCCAAAATTGGGGACATCCAGCTCAAGTTGACTGAGAATTTCATTAGCTCAACCACTGGTCTGCCAGCCGAGGGACAAAGATGGTTTAAAAATTCAAAGGTTGACGAAGTACCCTGGCCACTACTGTTTACTTCAAGGAAGATCAACAGTTGCGACAAAGGTATACCCGTTACAGCTCTTAAGTCTAGATGGAATGATTTTTTGGCTATTATCAAGCAGTTTGTTACATGTGAGGGTAGATACGGTCTCGTTTTCCTATACCACCTTCGACTGCTCATGAGTTTCATAGATTTTCCCTTAAATATGCCACATTTTCTCCTTAGGAGTTTATATAAAATGGCTAAGCGCTTCAAAAGGGAGAAATCCGACTCCAGCCTCTTCCACCACTGTTTAATTAAAATTATTATAGTTCATCAGTTAAGGTTGAATGGCGATTGTTGGGACGCATTCTTGTTGAGGAATGGTTTTGCTAGTCCTAAAATAGGACAAGTTGACAAAACTGTTGTTACAGAAACCCTTGTCGGGCCTGCCTTTCCCCCTCCTACACTCTTTCCCTCTGTTGAACCTTCAACCTACCTGAACGCTACCCAACTTGACACCCTGCCTGATTCTTGTCCAAAATACAATGGTAAGCATGTTAAGAGGTCTGCAAAGAAAAAGGGTAAAAGCAACAGTGACATAAATTTCAAGAGTAAAAAGGTTGTGCGCTGGGTCTCACGGTGTGCTCGTAATAAACCTAAAGAAAACATAGACCAACAGCCAATTATTCTAAGTGAAGATTCCGATTCCAAAATCAAACGATTTTTGACTGAAGAGTATCCATACTCACACTGCCTTTATTCAGTTAAGCCCTATGACTATGTGATGAACCTCCCACCGTGTCTTAAAGACGACCCTAACTTCCCTGGGATCAAACTCGACAGTGGAACTGCTGGTAAATTAAGAAGTTCCTCACCTGTGAATACACAACCTGTTCAACCACAGTGCAACGAATGCAAGTTGTGGCTCGACCGATATTATACAGACATCCCTTTGCTCCAATCTCGGATCAAGTCCTTGGAGGACCGAGTAAATGTGCTAACCAAAGAAAATGATAGATTGCAAGATAATGATAAAAGGAAGAAGACCACAGGCTTTGTTGTCTTTAAAAATGTAGAGGCGACCACTGCCATTATCAATTCAAAAATAGCTTGATCAAAACGAATCCCTGAATCCGAGGTATGGTATTTTAAGAGTGATTTTAAAATGATTTTGTTTGTGTTTTGAATTAGTATATAGGATTTGTTGGCTCAAATCACATCCATTTATGTTTTGATTGAATGATAAAACTCGATTATGTTTATAATAATAACTAGCTACAGAATCATGAGATTCTGTAGCTAATCATTAAAAATTGTTTTATTTATTTATTTTACAACTAAAACACAATCTGAAATCGTGTATTCTTGTTCATTTACAGGTACATACGAATTTTAAAGGAAATTGGATTACTAGTGGCATTTCTGAACATTCTATTTTCTTACATGGTTTTAGATTAGGCCGTTAGTTTTAGATAGGAATAGGAATTTGGGAGATTGTATTCCCCACGATTTTTGGAACAACTTTGATAATTTCCATAAGGAATGTTTTGATCCCGTGGCCTTTATATATGTATTATTTTTGTAAACAAGGATCATCGTTGCCTGGGGCAAAAACTATGGATTTATGATTTTCACTCTTGAATGAAATATGATACTGGTTGCAGCTTTAGCTTTTCCATATTGTGGTTTTATTCAAGTTAAGATTGTTTCAATTTGTAGTTAAGACTATTATTGCTTTCGCTGTTGTGGTTTACTACGGATTGGGTTTGATATAAATTTATATGTATGATCCATGTTCATGTTCCATATTTATGACACAGTAATCATTTTGTTTAAACCTGGGATTAAGAGATTTATCTTTATCATTTGTTGAACATTCATGCACGAGTTTTCACAGCAGGGTTTATTTTAATGTGGTCACTTGTGAAATTGTAAGATTGCTATCACTATATCTCTCATTTGTTCTGTCGTTAGCATTCAAAAGCGTTACTGCTTCGTGTTTACGAGAAGCATTGGTAAAATTTGATGCAGGTTGGTCTCATCAAACAACAAACGTAGATGCTACACATAGGACACATATGGATATGCGGTTACAGGTCAGTTTGCTAGTTTCATTTTAATAGTTTAATTAATATAAGAGTTTTATGTAGTTCAGATACACAGTATAGATTGTTATTTTTATTTCTTAGCTAGATAGATGCTATTTTATTTCCAGTTCATAAAAGTTATAAAAAAATCAATAAAACACCAGCTTCGTTGTCATAAGTCAATTCATATATGATTTTGTAGATTTCGATCAAAACCTGCATTTTGTGAATACTGTAAATATAATAGAAATATAAATATATCAATACACTGTACATTTAATAAGTAGGATTACTATTTTATAAATATTAATTAGCAAACTATGAATATATATTAGACTTGTATATAGTTTGCAACAGCTGTTTTTCACTTAGTTAGTTTCTTTAGTTTAGTTTTTTTTACTTTCCTAGGACTTAGATCAGCCAACGGAGCCACTAAACCCATCGGAGTGGATTAATCCAAATGGCTTGGGTTATTTAGACAACCCTGGACCAAATTCACTCCTCCAGTTGACGAGCGGTCAATTTCGCCCATCAACAAGTACATAGATTTTCCCAATGATGGGACCAACACAAGTCCAAAAACATCACTGTGAACTACCTGTAAAATCCCTTCTAACCTCATTGCACTAGAGGGGAATCTTACCCGATTATGCTTCCCATATAGAAAATGTTCACATAAATCAAAATCCAGAGAGCAGTTAGACATACCTTCAACCATACCTTTACCGTGTAGTAGTCGAAGACCCTTCTCTCCGATATGCCCCAATCTTTGATGCCACAACATAACCTTTTATCTAGAGACTGTAGGAGTTCTTTCTTCTTCAACTCCAATATCAATAACAATGGACCTATTATACCCATCACTAATAGTGCTTCCTTGCAGCTTATACAGAGTTCCAAACTAAACTCCCCTCAGCAACACCATTGCTTCTCAAACCATCCTGCATGTTTCCTTTTCAAATATTGTTTTTACCCCTGCATCGTCCATTTTGCTTACATAAATCATATTTATGGCCAAACCTAGGATGTGCAGAACACCAGGAAGTGTTCTAATCCTTCCATCTATGAGCCTCAACTTGACTCTTCCTCTTCCTATGATTTTGGTTGTCGAATCATTACCTAAGAAAACATTACCTCCATCATACCTTTCATATTCGTAGAACCACTCCTTGTGGGGAGTCATATGAAAGGATGCACCAGATTCAACCAACCATGCCTCATGATCAACATGTGTGCTTGAAGAGGCCAAGTACACATCCCCTCCTTCTTCCTTGGAGGTCTTTTCTTTTGTAGAAGAAGATTCTCCAGATCCCTTTTTTTTTCTCAACTTTGGATCTACACTGCTTCTTGTAGTGCCCTTCTTTTCCACATCTCCAACATACNCTATTTCTTTCTTGGGAACGTCCTCTTGCAAATAATGCGTCTGTGTTATGTCCTTCCATATTCTTCCATTTAATCTCCTCTGAAAACAATGATGATACCACTTATTCAAACTTCAAGGAAGTTGTATTACTACCTATGGCCACAACTAGACTATCCCACGAGTCTGTTAAAGAACACAACAAAATGATACATTTATCTTCATCTGAAATTTTTATCTCAACTGATACTAACTAACTTACCACAATATTGAAGGCGTTCAAATGCTTTGCCACCGAGTCTCCGTCTCTCATCCTCAGGTTATACAACTTCTTTCTGAGGAATAGTTTATTTACCAGGGACTTAGACTAATACAACTTCCCCAACTTTTCCCATAAATCCTTGGTTGTAGCTTCCTCTGACACATTCAGTAATACTNTTACGGCTCCCATAAATCCTTGGTTGTAGCTTCCTCTGACACATTCAGTAATACTGAATCGAAGAGACACAGTCAGATTGTGCTCTTTGCCTTCCGATCCAAATTTTTCCATTCATCTGCAGAAGTTCCTGCAGGTGTAGTACCTGGATCTACCACGATCCACTGATCTCTGTCCACCAACAAATCTTCCATATTGAGCTTCCACATCTCAAAACTTTTCCCATTAAGCTTCTTGATCTCCATCTTCAAATTGCTTGCCATTTCTTTTCACCTGAAAAAGAAACACCGTAGATCTCCCATTGTAACAAGGCTTATCACAGTCCTGAGCCAAACCCTTGACCACAAAGGCGTCCCCTGAAGCCAATAAAGCTCTGATACCAAATGTAGATTTTAACCTTGTACAATATCTACTACAAACAGATATTCAGTAAATGAATAGAAAAGATACAATGGAAAATACAAACATTACACAGAGAATTTTCCCCTGGAAACCCAAACCCAAGAAAACCAGCACATTCTATATTATTCATCATGTTACAATGTTTACAATAAAAAATACATATAGGAGCCAGCGGCATCCAAAGCCCTAACCCAATGACCTGGATTAGTCCAAAACCCTAATTCCTTAACAGGAAATAGAAAACCATCAACAAAGAAACCATGTGCTGAAAAACCACCTAAATATAATGCGGTCCCTAGGGGGGCCTTGCAGTTCCTAGGGGGGGCCTAGCGGTCCCCCCTCTAACCCCCCTGCGCGCCCGACGCATACGCTCAGAAACTACTACTCATGCAAAGAATATAACACATACCCAACACTACTATTGTAATTTTGGTTTCCTTAATAAAATTACTGAACCTTTTCCTTGGAAAAAAAAAATGTTTTAATGGGTATTGGCCTCCTACATTGGCATTGTTTCACTGGATTCATTCGAATTGGAAAAAAAAAATTGATATTTGTCCATTCTCCAAGGGATTTTTATTTTCCAGTTCTATGATCATATTGATTGATAGTAATTGTTTGAAGGGGATCCCTGGTTTTGGGGAAGCACGAGGATTTTTATAACTCATTGGTTCCTTAAATTTGATCCTTACACTATATCTGTTACTAGAATGAAAATTTGGGTTCGTCTTCCTAATTTTTTGATGCAGGAGCATCGTCTCCAAGGTCAAAAGTGCACACGTGGAGGCAAACAAAAGACATCTAAGCAAAGAAAGAATTTCAAATCGATCATTTAACTCAGAATTTAATGGGTTGTTGAGATATTTTTGTAAACAACATTTTAAATTGTAACTTGTTTGTGAAGTCTTGAAGGACTGTAAGAAACTGCAGATATGGAGTTTCGACTCTATCTAGTAGTAATTAGAAGTTATTGTAATAGGACATAGTAGGTGTTAGTTTTGAAGTTGAAATGATAGATTTTAGGACAGGATGAAAGATCTCGTGGAGTCGGTCATTAGATAGTTGTTTTTACATTGTAATAGATCGGTATGGAGGAGGATTGTAAGAGATATCAGTAGAGCAGAGTAGGGTAGCAGGAACACGATGTATTTTTTTTTCATGGATGAATAGAGCAAATAGAAATTGTCCCAAATCCTTGGAATGTGTTCATTTCATGTGTGATTGAATGAATGTTATTATGTGTGTATGGTTTGTTACAGTTCATTTAATGTATGAGTGTTCGAGAGATTAATTGTATGAGTTCGTGATGAAACTGGTTGAGTTTCAATCGTTTCTCTTCTGATACTTGTATGCAATGTGTGCATATCGAGCGCAAGGAGTCTGTCGATTGAGTTTATGATTTATTCAAAGAATTTCAGAGAGAGATTAAGAGAAAATCAGACCAGGTACAAGGTGTGCACAACGTCAATGAGCCAACAAGCTTTGAAGAACCAGTGCAGAGGAACGCCAAGTGGGTGAGAAGTATTTTCTTTGCAAGAAGATCCTTCGAACTGAGTTATTCGAAATCCCAAGAACGCAAAGTGTGCGTGGGAGGCTGAAATCCTGTTAAGGATAGAAGCTCAGAAGGGATAACACTTTCCACGAGTATTGACAAGATCTCAGAGACAGATTCGTCAAGAGAACAAAGGGTTGAAACGTTTGAAAGTAGGTAAAATTTCCAAGTCAGGAAGAAAATTGCAAAAACTCAGGAAGAGGAGCACAGTTGTCGTTCGGTCGAGCAAAGGAAAATCTGGATCATTGAACCTTACGTATAGACAATGAAGAACATGCAAGGGAAGATAATAGATTTGAACCGTTAGATCTGGCGTGTGAACCAACAACCATTGGATCCGGAGGAAGTCGCACGGGGAAAGTTTTGAAATCATCAGAACCATCCATCATCAGAGGATGCATGGCAGTCGAACAGTATTTCACTGAATCGCAAAGGGAAGCAATCAAAGAACGAGTAGGAGGAATGCGTGAAGAACAAAACTTGTGAGAAGATCAAACTCGTTGATCACCTTGAAAAAATCACAGTCGTTGATCACTCTTAAAAGATCATAGTCGTTGATCATTCTGAAATCATCGAGACAGTTCATTGTCAAGGAAGACACGTGGGGACGAGTCATCGTTTCGCTGACTAAAAGGGAGAAGGAGTCAAAGAACATAATCAGGAGAGTTCTTGAAGTGTGGACTCACGAAATGATCACAGTCGTTGGTTGTCCCGACGTCATCAGGACCATCCATTTCAGGGGGGCACGTGGCGGGGATTCAACATTTCACTGACTCGCTACTGAAGAAAGTCAATAGAGGGAGCAACGAGAACTCGTGATACGCAAAGTTTCGACGTGCTCAAAAGATCTAGTCCAAGACATAGCCATAGGTTATATGGTGGAAGTAAATGGGGGAGCTAGCATGAGTTAAGCCCTTGTCACAGGATCAGAACTCGGGAGTTTGAAGAACAAGGGGTTGATTTCTTCAAATCTCCAACACACGAAACGTGATGCACCTTTGGGTTTAGCTGATGGTCATAGGTAGTGGTCATGTGGAGAAAGAGTACGAGAGGAGCTGAGAACCTGTGAAGCCCTTTTTGGAGTTCGAGAGTTGGAGAGTCGAGGGTGGCTCATACATAGAAGTCCTGAGGTCATGAAACGCGATGAGTGCCTTTTTGGCTTAGGCAGTGGTCACAGGAGGTGGTCACGTGAGGAAGGATTTGAGAGGAGCTAACCAGCGCTTAGCCCTCATCGGGAATCGACTATCGAGAGGATTGAGGTGGCTCATTCACAAAGTCCCGATACACAAAATGTGAAGCACCTTTTGATAAGGCGTGTGGTCATATCCAGTGAAAGCGTGGAGGTGAAGCTCACGCTTGGTGCTAGTTCA
This sequence comes from Picea mariana, assembly GCA_032191745.1. NCBI lineage: Eukaryota > Viridiplantae > Streptophyta > Pinopsida > Pinales > Pinaceae > Picea > Picea mariana. Next base: position 5,529 of record JASDQU010684931.1, on the reverse strand, counting down.
CACATGACAGGTTTCATAAAAGGACCTGTGGACTTGTTTAATAGAGGTTCCAGCAGGGGCCAAAGAGCATTCCAGCTCAAGGAGGGAGAATGATCCAAATATCGGGAGGTCTCAGAACCCTAAGGGGAGGGGGGCTATATCAGGTGGTATCAGAGCAGAGACTAAGTTTGTTTGCGGACAACAGACAAAAGGAGAAATGAGGAAAATTGATACCGTTTGTGGTATCAATGAAATTTGATTTCTGTTTATAGGTGACGCAATGAAATCATGCCACCTAGAACACGCCGACAGAATGCAGAAACTCCATGATATATTTAGAGAGCATCTATAGGGAAACAGTTAGAAATACAAGAACAGAGTTGATCAAAAGAGAAGAGAAGTTTAATTCTAGGTTGGAGATGAAGTTTTAGCTCTTTTGAGAAAACAGGGTTTCCAAGGGGAGTGTACAACAAGTTAAAGATGAAAAAGATATGACCATGTAGGATTCTCATAAAATTCACAGTCAATGCTTATGATATTGAGTTGCCAGACAATGTTGGGATATCACTGATATTCAATGTTGCAGACCTGTATCCTTACAGGAGAGATGAAGCAGGAGAGTCAGATGATCAGAAAGAAATCCAGTGGGAAGAGAAATTGCCCACAGTAGAAAAACCTCAGATGGAGAAAATTATTGAACAAAGGGATGGAAAGAAGGCCAGAAGGAAGACATATCCTGAGTAATTAGTGAAGTGGAAATATCATCCAATGGAAGATGCAAGTTGGATCACAAAACCTGATATTTTGAGACATGGAAAGATAGTGCAGGAGCTCATGGACAGGAGTCCATGAAATTTTTTAACCAAAGGAGTATGATGCAGGAGCATCGTCTCCAAGGTCAACAACGCACACATGGAGGAAAACAGAGGACATCTCAGCAAAGACATAATTTCAAATCGAGCATTTAACTCGGAATTTAATGGGTTGTTGAGATATTTTTGTAAACAACATTTTAAATTGTAACTTGTTTGTGAAGTCTTGAAGGACTGTAAGAAACTGTAGATATGGAGTGTCAAATCTATCGGGTAGTAATTAGCATTTGTTGTAATAGGACAGAGTAGGTGTTAGTTTTGAAGTTGAAATGATAGATTTAAGGACAGGACGAAAGAGCTCATGGAGCCGGTCCTTAGATAGTTGATTTTACATTGTAATAGATCAGTATGGAGGAGGATTGTAAGAGATATCAATAGAGCAGAGTAGGGTAGTAGGAACATGATGTATTTTTGTTTTCGTGAATGAATAGAGCAGACAAAAATTGTCCCAAATCCTTGGTCTGTGTTCATTTCATGTGTGATTGAATGGATGTTATTCTGTGTGTATGGTTTGTTACAGTTCATTTCGTGTATGACTGTTTGAGAGATTAACTGTATGAGTTCGTGATGAAACTAGTTGAGTTTCAATCGTTTCTCTTCTGATAATTGTATGCAAGGTGTGCAACTCGAGCACAAGGAGTGTGTCGACTGAGTCTATGATTGATTAAGAGAAGTTCAGAGAGAGATTCAGAGAAACTCAGACCAGGTGCAAGGTGTGAACAACATCAAGGATCCAACAAGCTTCGAAGAACCATGATAGAGGAATGCCAGGTGGGCGAGAAGCATTTTCTTTGCAAGAAGATCCTTCGAACGAAGTTATTCAAAATCACGAAAACGCAAAGTGTGCGTGGGAGGTCGAAATCCTGTTAAGGATAGAAGCTTAGAAGGGATAACACTTTCCACGAGTGTTGACGAGATATCAGAGATGGATTTGTTAGGAGAACAAAGGGTTGAAACCTTTGAAAGCGGGTAAAAGTTCCAAGTTAGGAAGAAAATTGCAAAAGCTCAGGAAGAGGAGCACAGTTGTCTTTAGATCGAGCAGAGGAACATTTGGACCGTTGAACCTTACGTCCAGACAATGAATAACGTGCAAGGGAAGAGAACAGATCTAAACCGTTAGATCTGGAGGAAGTCGCACGAGGAAAGTTCTGAAATCATCAGATCCATCCATAGTCAGAGGATGCATGGCAATCGAACAATATTTCACTAACTCGCAGAGGGAAGCAGACAAAGAACAAGTAGGAGGAATGCACGAAGAACAAAGCTCGTGAGAAGATCACAGTCGTTGATCACTCTGAAAAGATCACAATCGTTGATCACTCCAAAAAGATCATAGTCGTTGATCGTTCTAAAATCATCGGGACTGTCCGTTGTCTAGGAAGACATGTGGTGACGAGTCATCATTTCGCTAACTCAAAGGGATAAGGATTCAAAGAACAAAATCGGGAAAGTTTGTGAATTGTGGACTCGCTAAAGGATCACAGTCATTGGTTGTCCCGATGTCATCAAGACCGTCCATTTCAGGGGGATGCGTGGCGGGGATTCATCATTTCCCTGACTCGCTACTGAAGAAATTCATCGGAGGGAGCAACAAGAACCCACGATACGCGAAGTTTCGATGCGCTCGGAAGATCTAGTCCAAGACATAGCCAGAGGTTATATGGTGGAAGTAAAGGGGGGAGATAGCATGAGTTAAGCCACTATCGCAGGATCAGAACTCGAGAGTTTGAAGAAAAATGGGTCAATTTATTCAAATCCCCGACACACGAAACGCGATGCACCTTTGGGTTTAGTCAGTGGTCATAGGTAGTGGTCATGTGGAGAAAGAGTACGAGAGGATCCGAGAACTCGTTAAGCCCTTTTCAAAGTTTGGGAGTTGGAGAGTCGAGGGTGGCTCATACGTAGAAGTCTCGAGGTCGTGAAACGCGATGATCGCCTTTTGGGCTTAGCTAGTGGTCACAGGAGGTGGTCACATGGGGAAGGATTTGAGGGGAGATAACCAACACTCATCCCTCATAGGGAATTGGCTATCGGGAGAATTGAGGTGGCTCATTCGCAAAGTCCTGATACGCGAAATGTGAAGTGCCTTTTGATAAGGCATGCGGTCATAGGAAGTGATCGCAAGGAGGTGAAGATCGCGCTTGGTTCTAGTTCACATAGGATGGATTTCATAAAAGGAGTTGTGGACTTGTTTAATAGAGGTTCCAATAGGGGCCAAAGAGCGTTCCAGCTCAAGGAGGGAGAACGATCCAGAGACCGGGAGGTCGCAGAACCTCGAGGGGAGGGGAGCTGCATCATTTTCCATTACATTTCTAGTATTTATTAGTTTTTGAGGATATTAGGAATGCTTTGGGAGCTTACATAAAATCATATCATAAGAGAGTTTCATATACACCCATCTGTGTTGAGATAAACCTTAGTAAGGGTCTTTCAAACAAAATGATTCTCACGTGGAATAATTTTAAATATACATAGATATTGGATTATGAGAACACAAATATTAGTGCAAGATATGTCATCTTCTGGGAAATTTACAAGCTACTTGTCCCCATTCTCATTCTCATCCTCCTAGGGAAAAAGGAACCAAATGAAAACCAAAGAGATGGAATTTTCTAGAGGAACCAAGTTTGGATACTAAACTTGATCTAAATGAGGTGAATCGGGACTCGTAAGTGCCAATTGGGGAGTCTACTCCTTACTCACGGGATGAAGTGTAAGAAATGGATACCATACTTTCCTCCTTGAGGGGTGTCATAGTAGTTGATGCCCCTCTAGGTGGAACAAAAAGACATCATGAAATTGATACCTCTGATTCAGATAAGGAATTGATTCCTTCAAAGAATTTTAAACCCCCACCTTTGAACTCACAATTAACTATTGTGGATAGTTCTTTAGAAGGGTGGAAATAATTTAAAAATAAGACAGGGAAAAAGGGAACGATTGAGGATTATTTTAAAAGGGAAAAGAAATAAAATGTACACTACTAATGTAATTCTAATCTTGTAAGTGCACCATGCACATGTATTCTTGAAAGAACATTATGCACCTATACTTTATTTTATTTGTATCATGCTTTGAGCACATAAATAATGTGATTTTCATTCTAGAATGACTAAAAATTGTGATTTTTTTTATTGGAAAAAATATATCTACACTTATTTTTTTCACATCATTTCTTTCTTTAGTTCTTTTCAACAATTGTATTTCTTTTTTTAAGTACCTTCTATATATGAGAACATTGTTGTGGTAAGGTTGTATGAGAACTTTATTTCCAAGTTTAGGAACATTGAGGTTTGGTCAAAATAAATTAACTATAATATAGGATTCAAGCAAGGTTGTCTCCTATCCCCTGTCATTTTTGGCATATAAATTGACAAGTTAGAAGATTACTTGGAATGAAAATTGTGTTTGCATGACTCATGTTGGTATATTCATATTCCTTCTTCTTTACATCGATGATATTGTTCTTATGCCAAGAAGTCACTATGACCTTAGGATGCAACTAAGAATCCTCAAGGACTTTTTCTCTAGTATGGGTATGACTGTGAACACTAACAAAACAAAGTTTATGATAATTAAATCCAAAAATATCATTTACTATACTTTCATATATGACAACAATATCTTAGAGGAAGTTCCTTCATACAACTATCTTAGAATCAATATTCATCACAGGCTCAATTGGAACTATAAAATTGAGAAAAGGATAAATGGAGAGTGGAAAGCTTATTATGGGCTTGAAAACAATTGTAAATTAATGAACCTTAGGCTATGGGATAAGAAAAAAATCCTCTTTGAGACTCTCGTCACTCCTATTATTTTATATGGTTGTGAAGTTTGGGGATGCAGTTTCTCTAGAGAATCCTAGATATAGATATAGAAGATCCAAAAAACAATTATAACGTATAATCTCAAAATTAAAGGCAATACACCATATCCTATCCTTTGCATAGAAGGAGGCCTTTCTCCCATTTAGAGAACGACTACGATGAGGTACTTAATGTACAAGAACAAGATAAATAACATGGACGACAAGATGCTCCCCAAAATTACTTCAAACTCTATCCAAAACCACTAGTGACTCAAGTAGGGATGGCATAAAGATGCTAAGTCTTGGATAAATCATTAGGAAATAAATGAAGAAATCATTCCGTAGAACACCAATAATATCAAAAATATTATTGCATCTAAATTTAACGAGAATCTATGGTGTGATAAATATTTAGAGTATAAAATAAAATAAAGATATTATAAGAAGGTGGTCAACCCTAATTTAGAAAATCAAAAGTATCTCTGTGTTTTGACTAGCGTAAAGAAGAAAATCAACATTGGTATAATAAGAACAAACTCTCACGAGTTTCATAGTGAAATTGGGCATTGTACAACTCCCAAAACACCGTGGGATGAAAGAATATGTCATCTTTGTGACACTAAGACGGTTGAAGATGAAAAACACTTTCTCTTAGAGTTCCTTGTGTATACCCAAATTATATCACAATTTCAAAATATTTGACACAATATGTACCTTGTTAACCTTCTAATTCATCAAAACAATGGTGATCTTGGAACACTTATCTTAATGCTTTTCAAGCACAGAAATAGAATTTCCAAGTAAAATCTTACCTTTCTTAAGGTTTGATAAACCAATTCTAATCTATGTGTTAATCATCATCATCAT
>JASDQU010684930.1:19902-38346 GCA_032191745.1 Picea mariana | reverse complement strand
AATTTGAACCAATGTGTCTTTTAATAATGAACCATTGCTCCTCTTCATTTAATCAACATTAATGGTGACATTTATGTTTTATTAATATTTAATTTTAATTTTAAAATACTTCAAATCCCTTCTAAGTCGTTTTATCATTTTATTCCTTCACAGATTGTTTTCTTGTTTCTGGATTTGAATTCTGTAGATAAGTGCTTCCTTCAATCCACTTTCCTTGTGACCGCAGGCTCGAAACCACGGGCTTATCCACTCTAAGTGTTTTTCCTTTAGCACTTTCTCTTTCCACCCTTATTCTTCTACATGGGACCTTATTCAAATGTTTGCGGGCTTATTTACTTCTAGGCCCTTGGAGCCCTTAATCAACACCTTTACCTTATCATGAGACCAGTGTTGGAACCAAGTCCTCTGAACTTTGGCCTTCGGACTATCCTTCCACTCTTCCATAGTTTGACCTACCGAAGTGGTCATAAAGTGTAGGAAACCGGTTGCTGCCATTTGATAGTGCTCCTTATGCTATCCTTCCACTATCTTAATCCACTTTCCATCTTAACCCACTTTCCTTATTTTAGGGTTAACCCACTTCTAACCACTTGTCCACTTAGTGATTTCTCCATTAACTTTATTATTTAAATAATTTCTTTTGTATCCACTTTGACCTATAATACGCTCATCACTTCACTTTATTATTTATCTTCTAAAATCTCTTAAACAACTTTCCTTATTTTAGGGCTAACCCACTTCTAACCACTTGTCCACTTAGTAATTTCTCCATTAACTTTATTATTTAAATAATTTATTTTGTATCCACTTTGACTTATAGTACGCTCATCACTTCACTTTATTATTTAAATAATTTCTTATTTGCAACCACTTTGACTACTTTGACCTTTTGGGGCTTTTAGATGACTCATGAGGGTTCTCCAACTTCACATGGACATAACTCTCTAACTGTGAGGAGTTATGTGACGTTCCACATACCACCGGAAATGGAATGACATGTACTATCCATCTAGAATAGTATTACCTTCAAAAATATTAAAACTCATACCATTATACATCAAACAAACTTGGGTCCATTACCAAAACCTTTGTGCTACCAAAATTCACTACCAAACTTTCTTCAAGGGTTGACATCAATGACAACCAACCCAAATAATCAACAATATCCCCCTTTGGCATTGATGGCAACACTCTGATGCAATAATGAATTCATATAACTCATGCTCCCCCAGTGACCATCGCTCCCCCTAGAACCATGCCTCTATGCTCTTTCTCTAAGCATTTACCTTTGCATATGATAAATCTCTCCTCCTTTGTCATCAATGGAAAAGGTATCTTTCCATCCAGGGATGATACGAGTAATTGAAATTTCCATGGGGATACTCCCCCTGACTGAACTCTTCCTGAAATTGACCCCCCAACCTGAACTGTCCCCTTTATGGTGCTTCCTCATGCAAATATAAGACATATAAGATAAGCATTCCAAAAAATTCATTTTGAATTAGAAATTACTCCGAGTCTCTGGCGAAAATACTCAAAGACTTCCCTTGGAAGCGGTTTTGTAAAGATGTTTGCCACTTGTTCTTTTGTGCCCACATATTCAACTCTGATGTTCTTCTCTGCAACCTATTCCCGTAGAGTGCTTCGTCTTGGAGTGCATCACCGAGTTCTTTGAGATATTGATGGCACTTGTATTATCACAATAGATTGGAATGGGCTCATCATACTCAACCTGTATATCTGTCAAAGTTTGTTTCATCCATAGAACCTGAGTACAGCATCCTTATGTTTCAATATACTTTTCTTCAGTTGTATATAAAGATATTGATGATTGTTTCTTTCTTAGCCAAGATACTAAACAATCACCCTAGCAGAATATTGCTCCACTGGTGCTTCGTCGGTCATCAATGAAACCTGCCCAATCTGCATCTGTGTAGGCAATACGTGATAGATCCTTTCCTTTTGGATACCATAATCCAAACTCTTATGTTCCTTTGGGATATATGAAAATCCTCTTCACTGCTAATACATGTGATTCCTTTGGTGCTGGTTGAAATCATTCCACTTGTCCAACTACCTGCATTACATATGGTCTGGATGTTTTCACATATAGTAAGCTACCAATCATTGACCTGTATTTCCTCTGGTCTGTAGACTTTGAATCATCATCTTTGCTCAACTTGCAATTAGTTTTCATAGGAGTGGTAACTGGTTTGCAATCTTCCATTCCGAACCTCTTTAACATTTCTGTGATATACATAGTTTGAGAAATAAAAGTTCCTTGGTTTCTTTGATGTATCTGAAGACCCAAAAAGAAGGATAGTTCTCCAAGTAATGACATTTCAAATTCATTATGCATATCCTTTGTAAATTTCTGGCTTAACCTGTCATCAGTACTTCTGATACCAAAATACTTCTGATATGCCTGTATCTACTAGTGAATCAACTGTTTGTGCTATGATGCATTATATGCCGTCTATTCAAGACCTAGATCCTCGGCTCCAAGAACTTTACTGAGGTACCAGGACCCCCAATTCTTCTAAGTATGGCCTAGGTTACATAGAACAATGTGATGTAACTATCCCAGAATGCATATTTTCTAATCCTCTGCCAAAAACCATACCCAGGCCTGCCATAGAAGAAATTTTAAAATATCTAACTGTCATAAAAGGATGTCAAAAAGGAGATTTCCCAGAACCTTGGATAAAGAAGATGAAAAACTGGGATTTGTTTACAAACCCAGAAGCTGAAGAATTTAATAACATCACTCCTGAATCCAATAAACAAGCTTTGTCCAAACTCTGGAAAACCTATATGACAAATCATTCTTGTTGGATCTCCTTCTATGAATAGAAGAAACTGCATCTAGCTCCCATAGTCCAAGTCACAGGAGAAATTTCTTCCTCTCCTGGACACAAATGGAAAAGTATTGATGGCACTACTCTTGAATCTAAAACTACTTTTCCACCATTTCAAGGAATAATCCTTGAAGACAGTATGAAACAAGCAAAAGCTATCCCCTTGCTTACAGAAGAAGCAAATCAGTTGTCTGGGATAGAAAAAAGGGTCCAGTCTGTGTCAGAACAGATAAACTAGAAAAATACAGCGCTCAGAGGAATGGAAACCAAATTCTTCAGTCCCCAAGAACAGGTCAAACCTGAACAGATCTATGACCTACAAGTCTCTACTAATACTGTGGTTCACTCTATCAACCAAATCCATGCCAAAGTTGTAGATATAAAAGACAGAGTAGATACAACCATACAAGAAATCACAATACATTCAAAAGAAGATCATGAAGACTTAATGGAGGGATTAGGAACTGCCTTAACAGCCATAGGAAAGTCCCTCTCTGATCTCAAGAAAAATACTATCAAAGATGATAAGCCCATTCCAGATTCTTTTCTTCTGTCTAGTCCTCGCCTTTCTCTTACAGCTCCTGTATATAAGCCTTGTGCGAAACCATTTGTACAAAAATTCCCTTTCTTTTTCCCTTCCGAAGAAATTCCTGAAAGCTCAAAAGCCAAAGAAGATCCCTTGTCTATGGTCTCTATCAGAAAACCATCATATGAACATATCCCTCTGTATTCAAACAGACCTTCTGCACCAGACCTTGTCGGTAAAGGAAAATTAGCAGAAACACAATCCTATGCTGATGAATGGTATCAAGAGTGGAACATAGACAATCTCTCTGTAGCTCAAATAAGACAAATGATAGATTGTATGTTTGTCTCTTATAAAATAATGTGCATGAAAGGAAAAGGAGAAGTTGAAGCATGTAAATCCATTATACAGTGATTTACTGGTTCCTTAAATAAATGGTGGGAATCTATTTCTTCTCCATTAATGATCAATAAGATGGAAGGAGAGACACTCAAAGATGAGCAGGGAGACATTGTATACCATTCAAATGGTAATCCCATGAACAACATGATTGGAGCTCTAACCACTCTCATACTAGAACATTGGTGTGGTACTGAAGCAGAATTATCTGACAAACATGAGATTATTCTTATGAATATGAAATGTCGTAAAATGTCTGAATTTGAACAGTTCCACAAGGAGTGGACGCAGAGGATATATGAGGTTAAGGACAGTAAAAACCTGTTATGGAAACAGGTTTACATGGCAGCACTATCTAGTAAATTTGTGGAGTACCTAAAGGTAGAAGAACCATTTTCCCTTCCTTATGAAACATATACTTGGGGGGAAATATATTCTCTAATTACAAAGGCTTTGATAGGGTTATGCACTAGTATGAAGATCCAGAAGTCTGTCTCCAAAACTTCATACTTGCCAGACCAAAAATCCATCTGTGAACAGTATGGAATATATAATACTTCCACTGGCCTGCAACCCAGACAAAAGAGGAAAGCCTTTAGGAAAGATAGGAACCAAACAAGGAGATCTAAGTTTGTTCCTTATACCCATTATTATGCTCCACATGATATTAAGTTGAAAACACATAAGCAGGAAGCAAAGCAACAGATTAAGTGCTGGATCTGTGGCAACAATGGACATTATGCCCATGAATTCCCTAAAAATGAAGCTTCTAGAAATAATAAAGGAAAATTATCTGAACAAAGAGCAAAAGAAATACAAGAAAATAAGAAGGCAAGAATGGTTTGCACAAGATGTGGGGATCAAACCCATGATTCAAATAATTGTCCCTTTAACCCCCACAGACCAAAGATTGAAGCCCAACTTATTGAAACAAGATATCCAGATGACTCTTCTGATGAGGGTGAAGACTCTTCTACCAGTCCTAGAGAAATTGTTATAACTCATGCATGCCATTGCCAAAATCCTTACCAATGCACTTGTGATTCAGATTCAGACAGTACCCTTTCTAGTTTTCCTCCTGTAGAAAAACTCAAGGTTTGCATGCATAAGTATACAGGAGATGATGCAGCACAGATGTTTGCTCAAATCAAAGGTCTCCCAGATGGAGACATGAAGTCCGCTCTTCTTGAAGCCTATATCAAAACCATAAAAGCTGAGCAAAGAGAACAAAGTTCAAGAGAAGTCAAAAGACAGCCTCTATTTTTAGATGCATCTTTTGATAAAAATACAAAAACTTATATTAAGTTTAATAGAGAGCCCAGGCCCCAGCATATGACTATAGAAGATTTGGCAAGATATATCTCTTCAATTAAAACAGAAGCTGCAGCATTACGAAGGGATCTAGACATCTTGCAGAATGAGGTCCTGACTGGGTATCCAATAGACTCATGGGCAAGGCAAGAAACAAGAATTCTCCAAGAAAGACTTGAGTCTATTCCACCTCCTTTGGAGGATTCTCCTTTTGAGACTTCTTATCAAGAAGAACAACAACCAACATCCTCAGCTGAACTCCAAGGGATAAAGGGAATGCAAGTCTTACCCATTCTCTATCAGAAATATTATATCCAGGTTCAAATTGAAATCTGTTCTGAAATATTTTGTCTAACATCCCTTCTTGATACAGGGTCTGACATAAATCTTCTCCACAAAGACAAAATACCTTCAAAGTATTGGGCATCAAGTTTCGGCTCCGTTACTGGATTAGGAAATCACGATGTTTCCTTTAAATATGAAATTCCCAGAGCCAATGTGTTATTAGATGCCTAAAGTATAGGAATGAGATTTCATGTTTCTGATAGCCCAATAGACTGCATTCTTGGAGCTCCATTCCTTTCTATGGTCTCTCCCCATGGGTCATGTATTTGTGGAACCACTCCAGGATATTTTATCACAATTCCTGCTATAGATTGCCACCCATGCAAGAAAATTGAAATCCCTTTTGTTTCTGAAAAACATATGCAGATTGGGTATTTAAAATGCATGGTTATTGTTTCCATCCTTGATAACGAACAGGAGAAACCTGTAAGTCATTATTATGCTGATAATACTCCTTGGGAAATATTCAAAAGATACTGGAAACCGACTTGGCAATTAGGGCATTCTGAGAAGATTGAAGTGGGACTTCCTGGATTCTCCACCAATACTAGTGTTGCAGTGCTTCCACCTCAACATGTCTTAGGGAAAATGCATCAGCCAATCACTATTATATCTAGAAAAAAGATAATACACTTTGGTGATTTAAACAGGATAAGAGAAACAGATACACGGTGGTATGAACCATCTGTTCGAGGATGGTGCAGGTCTCCAGTTTATCATTATTTTCAAATCAATAGAATGAGAACTGTGAATGATTGGCCAGATCATGATCCAAGGGTTTTAGTGCATGGTTTAAATTATGAGCAGTATAAAGCAGCATGGTTCAATGCTCTTCTATGGACCAACAGATTTAATTTCTTTTATTGCCAAGTTAAGTTTGCCCAGACCTTCCAAAGCTGGGATGAACCCGACTGGTTAATAGATTGGTGGAAACAGTTTGGACTAAACCCTCTTGGCATCAATCCAGAAGTATTTGAAATGGCTAGAATGTATCAAGTGTATCATAGGCCCCTCAACACCCTTGAAGATCTTTTTGAGGAAGAAGATTTTAAAAATATCTTTATATCTGAACATTATCCTTGGGTTCTCTGAACAAAATTTATGCTGCAGGAAAATGATGATACAGATCCTGACCTCTTGAGACAAGTATACACGCAACATTGGGACCCATATATTTTCAATCAATTTAAAGATCATCCTTTTGATTGATTCAAGTCTAGATGGCCGACAGTGGTGCCATCCATTTTCCGTGGGTTTTCGTTATCAACTCCACTTTGTATTTAAATACGTATGTAATACAAAGCATCTTGGAGACTCGGAGCACTTCTCCGAATTTTGTTGCGGTTTGACCCACATCTCCAATGATTCTCTACTATGTCCTTTGTACTAATAAAGTTTGTCGTCTGATAAGGGAATCCTGCGTGACAACCCTTCCGGACAAATCTTCATGATTTGGTCAGGGAATCCTGCTTGACCACCCCGACAAATCTTTCTCTTTAAATAAAGGTGTCTGATTCGACAGATATTCCTGCGTGAATCATCTACCGAATCTATAGTGGCCGACATAAGGGGTCACTAGTCAGTTGTCCCATGATTGCTCATCCCGAAGAAAATTTCTATATATTGAGGGATGAAGAGCTCATTTGGGCATCGGCAGTCAGTGTGAGTTTGTGAGTCTTGAGTCATTCTAGCTTCCCTCTCTCTGAAGCTTGAGTCTTTCTCCAGTCTAGGGTGCTTTGATAAGCCTGCGTGATTCTCGCTCGGCCAGCACGAACCTAAAGTGGCAGAAGCACATAGTCGAGTCTAAGTGTCTGTGCATCCTACACAAGTCTGAGTGTCTATTATCAGGGCATCCTGCCCATACTCTTTAATACCCGGTGAGCTTGTTAATGCTCTGAATAATAAAATATCAGCTTCCGCAATTTCTCTGAGTTTTGCCTATTTGTTTTCTATTTTCTGCGCAAGTGTATTCCGGACGGTTGCATGTTGGAATTTCAGTCGGTGCCATAGTTGCTCACCCCTGTGAGTAAGGTTGACCAGAGGCAGATCGATCAGCAGCAGTGACTGGTGGTAGTAAGTCCCGCAAAGGCAGGAGGCCGCTAGGGCAGTGAGTAACCAGAAAGGCTAGTCCAGAGATCCGTAGCTCAGCTTCAAATAACACTGGTTCGTGAAGGGAACGCTCAATGGACTTCGAGTGGGTGATTTCATAATGGTCTTCTGAACCCAACCGCGCAGAAAGTAGAAGGCACATACAACAAGTTTCATTCTCTTCCAGAGGAGGCCCCTGCTTTACAAATGGTATCATCAATATAAACTTCAATTTATAAAATACCATCTTGAGTTACCTTGATGTAGAGTTTGTTGTCTGCACTTCCTTTTCTGAACCCTGCCTGCTATAGATATTTATCTAGTCTAGAGTACCATGCTCTAGGAACTGGTTGTTCAATGTAGACTTCTTTTTCAAGTTCCCCATTCAGAAAAGTTGATTTCATGTCCATATCTGTCCATATTGTTCAAGACTTTGATACACAATTGTCCATAATTTTGACTCATATGTCACTGTACTATCATGAAGTACTACTACAACTGATTAATCTATCATATTGTACTTATTCTAACTGAATGCATTGAATTTGTATACTCAAATTCTGCAAGCTGCTCGAAGGATGGTTCTCTGGTCTGTCTCAGCTACCGCATAGACTCCCCCTGTCTATTATTCATATTAGTTGGTAGTCTCTAAGACGGATGGCTCNTCAGAACAATTCATGCTCTGAAGTGTATTCATAATCATCTTCATTAGTAGATTCATCATCTCTCTGAGCTCTGAATTCTTTCTTTCTGTCCGTGGATTCAACTTTCACTATAATGCCTGGAAGTACAATCTCTTGAACTTGTTCCTTATTTACCTGTCCTTCTTTTCTTTCGGTTATTTTTTAAACCTTTATGTATATGACATATTTCTTTTTCTCTATAGAATTTTCTTCATCTCGTTTTGTTTTCAATCTTGTGATCTCTGAGACCTAGTCTTTGTTCACCTGTTCTTCGTGTTTTCTTATCCATACTTTCTTATATCTAATATCAATGTTCTCTTTCATGGAAGTATCGATCATGTTTCTACAATCACTAGCTATGTGTCCATAGTTATGACATTTGTAACATTCAATGTTACGTGGGGCCACATAGGCATTTATTGCTTGCACATTTCTTTTATAATCTCTGCAATTTTCAACCGTATGTCCAAAATTAGTACAATAAAAACAATGACCATAAAATAAATTTGCATACCTGGGAGTGAATGATCTTCTTTATGGTGTAGTCCTTCTAAATTTATTCCTTGAATGATCATGATCATGATTGAATCTTATTTCTGGCTTGAACATGGATGGTCTTCTTGAAGATGTATCTTCAATAGTTTTCTTAGATTCTGGTTGACCATGATTCCTTCCTTTGAGTACTTCTGCATAACTTTTTCTATTTTCTTCATTCTTCTTTTCTAGCAACCTAGAGTGCTTCTCTTCATTCTCTATAACTGATGTGGGTGTTTCTGTCTCTTCAACGTTCTTGTTGAGCTTGACGATTTTTCTTCTCAATATGAAAACTTCTTCTTCAATCTTCTCAACCTCTTCTTCTTTCTTCATTATCTGAGACTTCATGATTTCTTCTGTTCTTTTCGCTTCTTCAAGATGAATTTTTAATGTGATTATTTCTTCTTCAAGTCCTTTCTTTTCTTGAACAAACTATGCCTCAAGCTGGTTTAGATCGTTAGTTCTTTCTTTAAGATGATTTGTCAATATATTCTCTCTCATTTATGCTTTTTCCTTCTATGTTTCTATGTTGGCTTCCAAATAATGTTTTTGATATTCAAGATTTTCTTCGATCTTTTTGGATTCTTCTAGCTAAGTTTTTAAGTTCTCGATGACCTATTGGGATTCTTAAAAAATGTGAACACTTTCCTTTTGTTTCATCAATTCTTTCTCGAGTGACTTGTTTTCTTCTCTTAGTTTATCTAAAGCACTAATCAATTCTGCTTCATGATTTTCTTCCTTTTCAATTAGTTTTTATGTCTCATTTCCTTCATGGCATTCTATTTCAAAATGTTCGCATTTTTCACAATTAAAGAAAAACAACATACCTCTGGTGATTGTGTACTCTTCATCTTCTGAATCGGTTTGACATGGTGAACATAATTCTTATTGATATGTATTTTCATCTTCTTTGGCATTTTCTAAACCTGCGATGGGTGAAGAATATATGTCATGTAACTTATCCCAAAATTATTTGGCTGATGAACATTTACCAATATTTTCTCTTACTGGATTAGGTAATCCTTCCCAGATGAAATCCATTTCTTTTTTATTATTCTTCTTTAATTCCTTATTGGCTGCAGTCTTTGCCCTTTTTGAACTATCATATCTTGTAACAACTGATAGCCAAATATAATGCCCCTGTGCCTGTAAAAATACTTTCTTCCTTCTGCTCCACATCTCATACTTTAAACCATTCTGACCATTAAACATTGGTACTCCATTCTTAGAATAATCCATAATCTCCTTCCAGTGGTTAAACTGTTTCCTGAAGGAACCCACTCTGAAACCAATTGTTGGATTACTGAGAGGGGGGGTGAATCAGTAATAGAGTAATTCAATCATTTTTAACCACAAATGCAAGTGTTATATCAATGTATAATTATCATCCAATAGTTGCAGAGTAAATAAACAATGAACACATGAGCAATCATACACATACACAGTACACCAATGTTTTTACGTGGAAACCCAATGTGGGAGAAAAACATGGAATAATTTTTCTTATATGTCTTTAAGAATTACATTCATTGGAAGCACCAACTTCCTTTGTTTTCCAACTACAACTGGAAGGAGGCTCCAACCCCCTAGTTTCTTAGGATACAACCTGAGAGAAGCTCCAAATCCCCTATTCTCTGGCTACATCCATAAGGAGGCTACAACCCCCTATGTTCTCAGGATACAACCTGAGGGAATCTCCAACTCCCTAATTCTCCGGCTACAACCAAAAGGAGGCTACAACCCCCTATGTTCTCTAGCTACAACCGGAAGGTGGATACAACCACCTGTCCTTGCCTCGTCCAACCTCCCTGACGTAGAAGTAGAATGATGGAACCACTGTCACACTATCACTGTGAGATATACTGCTGTAAACCTACACCAATCAACCTGCACCAAACAACAAGTACCAAAAACCTGAACCATGCATCAAACTGTACCTCAACCTGTAATCAACCTGTACCATAAACAAGTGCATCAACCATATACCAACCTATACCAAACAACTTGTAATCAACGTGTACCATAAACAAGTGCATCAACCATGCACCAACCTGTACCTCAACCTGTACCATGAAAAACCATGCACCAAACCTGTACAAATAACCTGTCACAACAACCTGTCCAAACAACCTATCACAAAAACATATCTCATCAATCTTATCAACCAAATCATATCTACTCACCAAGATCAATCACCAAGAAAACTCTCAAATATGTGCATCAACCAAGTATAACACAACAACTCATAATCATCACCAAGATCAATATGTGCTTTAATAATATACCAATACAGGTATGTTACATCATCCATAAACCATGTGTCAACAATACTACTAACAGGTGCCTCCAACCATGTACCAAGCATGTACCAATCATGTATCAACTACTCATCAACTATGACTCATCAAGATGTACCAACATCATCAACTATACACCTCATGTATGTGCCAACTCATCAACTACTTGTCTCACCATGTAGCCAACATGTACCTCAACCAAAATCCCTCATCAATTTCATCATCCAAATCAGATTTGTAACTCTGTAATAGACCTGGTGTATATGATCACATACCTACAAACCTTCCTTAACTTTAACAACAATAGACTAGAATTTTCATCAAACTTTACTTTAGTCTCACATGACTAGTTTTGGATTAGTCAACAACCCTAACTTGTAATAATCATAACTATGTACTTGTAATGAATAAAGGTATAAAAATAGTACAAAATGTTCTTCAGTGTCTTGTCTGCAATTTCTCCAGGTTTCATTTCTTGAAACCTCCTAGAAAAAGGAGTTATAGTAAAAATGACATACCTTGTTAAATCATGGCTTATTCTAGAGAGCGAACTTGTAGAGCATGCCCCGCACAGAATATTTGTTGTATGGATATGAAAATGGTACATAGAATACTAAAGACAATTCTCTAACCAATACATTTGGTCGTACTTAGTTTGGATCTGTTATGAAGAAGTTATGACATTTTTACCCAAAACACCTGTTTTAGACTAGTTTCACGACTAGCCACAAACCCTATTTTCCATAGAGTGTAACTCCAAAAATACAACGACCCACAAGATGAATATTTTATCACATCTACTTGGATATGTTTCCTCAACAACCTCGCAATTTCACAGTTTGAATCATTCTAGAAAAATAGTTATTGCGAAAATGGTGAGATGACCTGTAAATAACATACCTTAGAAAGCATCATCAAAATAATTTATCCTCCCTTGAATTTCGGCGTTCTTTACTTCACCCTCCCTTTTAAATTTGGCTTAGATATCCTTTGGTTACCTCAGTCACTTGTAGATATTCAATATGCTCAAGTGTGTTTAAAATGAGAGAGTCTTGCCTCTTATTTATACTTTCATGTAGCTTCCTCAAGGGGTTACCTTTTAACCATCTTAACCCACTTTCCTTATCTTAGGGTTAACCCACTTCTAACCACTTGTCCACTTAGTATTTTCTCTATTAACTTTATTATTTAAATAATTTATTTTGTATCCACTTTGACTTATAGTACACTCATCACTTCACTTTATTATTTACCTTCTAAAATCTCTTAAACCACTTTCCTTATTTTAGGGCTAACCCACTTCTAACCACTTGTCCACTTAGTAATTTCTCCATTAAATTTATTATTTAAATAATTTATTTTGTATCCACTTTGACTTATAATACACTCATCACTTCACTTTATTATTTAAATAATTTCTTCTTTGCAACCACTTTGACTACTTTGACCTTTTGGGGCTTCTAGATGACTCATGAGGGTTCTTCAACTTCACATGGCCATAAATCTCTAACTGTGAGGAGTTATGTGACGTTCCACATACCACTGGAAATGACATGACATGTACTATCCATCCAGAATATTCTTACCTTAAAATATATTAAAACTCATACCATTATACATCAAACAAACTTGGGTCCATTACCCAAACCTTTGTGCTACTGGAATTCACTACTGGACTTTCTTCAAGGGTTGATATCAATGACAAACAACCCAAATAATCAATAGATTTTGTCACTGCATTCTGACTAAGTCTTAATTTCTCATGATGCCTTCCATCACTTTATCATCTTCTGATAACGACTTCCCACCTACCATCAGTACAAATAATTCTACGAGTACTTATCACATGGTTAATAAAGTAGATATACCTTTTACATTTATCCTTATCTATTTAATAACATCATATCTGATCGTGTTCATCTTATTTCCTGGTTTGATTGCACTAATTTCATCTCTTTTTTTTAGATTCATATATGTCTCCAAGGAAGAAGGAAACTAGCAAAGTGCCTACCACAGAGGCCTTTGGAAGTGGTCGTTGACATGAAGATGAATCCAACGTCGCAGGTGTGATGTATGACGACACAACCGACTTCCTGAAAAAGGGGGAAGATTCACCCAAGTGGGGCAACATTTATCAAATTTTCAAGAAACATAACTTCATCACCAATGCGAAAGACCAAGACAAACTTAGAATTTTCAAGAACATCAGGAAATATAGGATTCACGTAGTATCATATTGCGTTGTTGTATTCCCCTGTGTTGATGTCATTGCTTGGATCCTTAAACATGTGGACTTAGGAAACATGTACATATGCAATGCTCGAGGGATCTTGTAGACTCATTCAATCCTACAGATCTAGAAAAGTGTTATCATCTAGAGAAAGGAACCTGTAAGCTGGATAACGAACTTCTCGATGGGTTCAAACATGTATCCAAAGACCTGTTTCGTATCTAGCACAAACCATATAAGCAGTTCAATCTCAGACCAACTGGTGGATACCTTATAATCATACTAAAGAAGTCGTATCAATACATGGTGGCCATGTTATGTAAGTTGTACGGAGAGTCAGATGCCTCCAAATTCTCGCTATTGTATATTCCCTTGATTCATTATTGTGCAGATGAAGGATCTTATTTCAAATGGGCTGAAATTTTTTTAGCAAACTTAGCAGAGGCCATCACAATAGTTGTGGAAGCACATGCCAATAATTTTTCGAACTTCCATATGTCTTCATATCTCATAGATATCATGTGCATTGCGCACTAGTACCTGAGGATGGGTTGGGCATGATATCCAACAAACTGAGCCATACACATATACTACAAGGTATTATGAGAGCATAAATATAGGACAAAGTATCACAAGATCTATGAGAGCTTTCTATCCCCATTGTACAAGTTCATTTTCTAATCTCCAAGTGTATGAGCAACAAAGCATTGACTCTAATCAGAAGAATAAGAGATTGGTACCTGATGGAGCATGGCACATATATCAGGATATGTAGGGGCATGAAAGCACCACATCTACTACCCCTATTTTCCCTTGACAAATTAATGGTCTAAGAAGTATCTTATCGGATGGTGATTAGTGGATTCAGGGGAATAATCTATCAATATAAGAAAGCTATATGGCCCCCTCTTTCATTGTGTATTGGAACCTACTCATTTGAAAACACCAAGTAGGCCCAAGACAAAGTGGACACACTGCTTTCATACCATTTCGAGAAATAGAGGTTCGGGAGGCATGACCCAAAGAAAATAGTCAAAGAACACTTTAATAGGCTTGGTGTGCCCTGGGAATATACATTATAAGTATGGGAGGAGGAAGAGGTCCATTGTGGAGCCAAGAAATATGATGAAGTAATTACTAGAATACAAGGAAAACCCATTGGAAGAATCATTGATGAAGAAAAAGCACGATAGGAGGCAAAGAAAAAAACAAAAGAATAGGAATCAACAAAGGCATTTGTTGCAACTACATCAATGCAATCATGATTGACAGAAGAAGAAGAGCCAGTAATAGAGAAGAAAATGAGAAATAAATAAAATACACACAAGAAAAAGGAAGATGTGATGGAGAAGAAAATAAAAATCGATGAAGCCAAAGCCGATGCAGCAACAACAACATCCAAGACATAAGCCAAAAAAAAAGAAAATGCCAAGAAAGAAGCAAAGGCAGAGACAACAATAGAAGTAGTGTGAAAAGAAGCAAGAGAAGCCACAGAAAAGGAAGATAAGGACGAGCAACATAAAAAATATGAAGAGGCAAGGAACAATGACACAACACGAATCGACACCGATATACCAGATATATCAACAACATGTGTCAATGGATATACTCAATTCAATGGGCTGGGCCTGTGGATTTTTAACCCATTCAAAATAAGCGAAGTGCCCAACCTAAAGAAGTTGACATATGACAAGGCCACAGGTAGGATTGTGCAAGAACAAATAAGGAAAGTGTCGGTCAAGGGAGTTAATACGATATGATTTCTTATACAGACCTCAGTGACAAAAAACGTCAATAAAGACCCAGTTTTCATAGCACTTTCTGGAAGTGATTTCATGACGGAAACAGAAGATAAAACCTAGACTTCCAAAACCTAGAAAAGGATGCACGAATAAAGAAGCTATAGGAACAACTTAGACGAGAAAATATTGATGAGGGAAGCTTGCAAAGTTTCAAGGCTAGTGCAAAGAAAGTTAGGGTCGAGCTAGATCAATAGACCAACATGGATATGTATGCCCACCTACACTTGTTCCAAGAGACAACGACAACCATTATGGAAAAACATATGTAAGACAAAAATACTCATTTAAACAATATCTGAGAAAGCATAGGTGATATTGACAGATGGATCACTGAAAATCCAGATGCACCTATCGAGCTTCTTCATCCCTAAAGCATATAAAGGAAATTTGATCTCGTAGTTCTTGATCGCTTCCAACAGGCTAGGCAGAGAGCAAACAAAGAAACAACCTGCTCGATAGTGATTTTTTGTGACTACACAAGGTGGCACAAGACCTAGTAATAAAACGTTGTCTCCCTACCCTTGAAGAACTTGGAAAGACTCTTATCACGAAACAACTAATAGAGAAAGTACAACAGAGTACAAGTCACAGGCGGGTGGTAACTGAATCAACCTCCAAAGTGACGACATACTTAATTGAACTACACCTTATTCATCCCACCAAAGTCCGCACCATGATCCAGGCATTCATGGCTACTCTGGCAAAACGATATGCAAACTGTCAGCAACAACATAACACAACCATGCATAAGGTCGCTCTCAAAGAATTGGCATACCACCGGGTCATGTCACTTTACGATCAAGTAGAGATGTAGAATGCTTAAATTCGAGATAAATAGACAAGGCATAACATCAAATTCGAATTTTCTATCAACTACATCCTTTTTTTTTTTTCTAACCACCTTCAGTTTTGTGTTAATCCTCACACATGTCAAACAACTACTAAGGGGAGCTAAAAACATTTATAACCACTTCTTGAGGAATACAAAATTCGTTTTGGGAGTTAGGAATAATTGTATAAATATAGGGGGAATCCCATTTAGAGAGGGCTCTTCAAGCATTGTATAGACTCAATAACTATTTCAAGGAAGTATATTGTGTTAATGAATATTGGGAAGCACTTAGGGCCAAATTTAATAGTGAGAACAACTTTTGTGTATTGTATTTTGTTGTGAAGTATTTCCAACAAAATGTTTGTTGTCCACATGGGATGTAAGAATATGCTTTGCTTATAGACTTTTCCGATGCAATAAATGTTATTCTTGCAAATTTTGTTATTCTTTCTCATATTTAATGCCTTGAGAGCATGAGCTTGTTATGTATGAAAGAATATGATTTAGACTATTTTGGCTATTAAATTTTATGCATGTGTTATCTAACTTTGCACCTTTGAGACAACTATCTGATTAAAGGGTTTTGCGGAGCTTAGTGTCACTTCAGCTCACGCTCACTTGGTTACGATAAATTGCTACTAGATAGGATATGATATATATAAGTAGATTAGATTTCTTTTATGTATTTACATAGTGTTAGAAAAATAGGATTGCAGAGCAACAAAATAAAACAAATGCATACATAAAACACAGAAGATACACAATACAATAGAGACATAGATATACGTGATTCACCCAGTGTGGGCTATGTCCACTAGAGACAGATCCTTCCTTTTTTATTATCCAACAAAAATGAAGGGATACAACCTACAACACACCCGTTGTAACTTCCTCTTCTTTCTCTCACTGTCTCCTCTCTAAGAATACAATATTCGTGATAATACACAGCCGCAATACAATTCCCTCATAAAAGAGGGTTTCCTTCTAAGGAAAAATGTTGGTTGTGGAGCCTGATTATCTTCCTAATCCAAAGGTCTTTGTTTTCAGTCATGTTTATACCCCATGAATACTTTACACCCCGAAAGAATGCACACTCCTCCACGCGAAGAGTGCAGGGGGGGTTACCCCCCCTACGGGGTCCGGGGGCAAGTGGTTCTCAGGTGGGGGTTCAGGGGCGAAGCCCCCAAAGGAAAAATTGCCTTGTAAATGTATATTGTAATTTCATAGTAAATATGGACTTCTCATTATAAGGTCATAGATCTGACGGTTGAAGTTATGTTAGGGTTTTTTTCCCTAGAAGGCAACCCTCTTTTATGAGGAAAATGTATTGCGGCTGTGTATCATTGCGAATATTGTATTTTGAGAGAGGAGACTATGAGACAAAGAAGAGGAAGTTACAACGGGTGTGTTGTAGGTTGTATCCCTTCATTTTGTTGGATAATAATAAAGGAAGGACCTGGCAATTTCTTTGGTGGACGTAGCCCATACTGGGTGAACCACATATATATATGTCTCTATTGTATTGTGTATATTCTGTGTTTTATTTCCGCATTTTTATTTTATTGTTCCGCGATCATGTTTTTATAGCTACTAGTATCATAGCGAAAGGTAACTCGCAGAAAAAGAGGGTTCTAGGTTCGAGTGGGATCAATGGCGAAAGATGGAAAGTTTAGGGTTGAGAAATTTAACGGCGTAAACTACTAGTTACGGAAGATGTAGATGGAAGATTATTTATATTAGAAGGATATATTCCTACCATTGGGTGGAATATCAAAGAAGTCGACGACCATGAAGGATGAAGAATGGGAGATTCTTGACAGAAAGGCTCTGAGAATGATACGACTGAGCTTGGCAACGTCATTGACTTTCAATATTTCGAAAGAAAGGACAACAAAGGATTTGATGGACGCATTGGCTAAACTGTATGAAAAACCCTCGGCATCCAATAAGGTATTTCTAATGAAGAGATTATTTAATATGAATATGTCAGAAGGTGGGTCTGTTGCAGATCATTTAAATGAATTTATTACGGTTACTAATCAAATAAGTTCTGTAAAAGTGGACTTTGATGATGAGGTCAGGGCTCTTCTAATCTTGTTCTCATTGCCAAAAATATGGAACGACTTGGTCATGGTTGTAATTAACTCTGTCTCCAGTTCAAACACTTTAAAATTTTATGATGTTGTTGGTGTTATCCTTAGCGAGGAAATGCGATGGAAAAGAATAGGTGAGACATCAGGTAATGCGTTTAACATGGAGAACAGGAGAAGACAAACGGATAGAGGAAAGGGCCCAGGAAACCGAGGGAATTCTAGAAAGGGAAGATCCAAATCTAGACTGGGAAATATAGAGTGATGGAATTGTGGGAATAAAGGACATCTGAAGACAGATTGCAGAGATCCAAAGAAACAAAGAGATGGACAATAGGATAAAAATAAGGAAGCAAATGTAACAGATGATGTGTTACAAGATGCTTTGATTCTTTCTGTAGATAATATTTCTGAGTCTTGGGTAGTAGATTCAGGGGCTTCATTTCATG